>JAQZBX010057473.1:0-17952 GCA_029593785.1 Cabassous unicinctus
GCCTGGGGGGCTTGGCGAGGGCCCGGGGGGCTTGGCGAGGGCCTGGGGGGCTTGGCGAGGGCCCGGGGGGCTTGGCGAGGGCCAGGGGGCTTGGCGAGGGCCTGGGAGGCCGTGCAGTGGGGTGGGAAAGGTTGGAGGTGATGACCACAGACGGCGGTCCTAGGAGTTGTGTTTTAAAGGGAAACAGAGATGAGAAGCCGTTACCTGTTACGGTGGGGACCCCAAGGTTGCAGGCTTGTCCTGGAAGTGGGGAGTCCTGTCCCCTGCATGGAGTCAGGGCTGGGGAGAAGCCTCCTGTTAGACAGGTCCGCAGGGCCACTGGGCAGAAAGGCAGAGCTTACCTGGAGAGAATCAATTTTCCCTCGGGAAACACCTTCTGACTAATTCTATCACCATCCAAATTTTACTATTGTTCATCATTCAACAAAGACACCTGTGCGGAGATAGCCCCCCACACACACCGCTGATGAAATCCCTCTCCACTGCCTCACGGGGTCCCAGCAGGGGCTTGGGCGAGGGGGCCCCTCCCAGCTCTCCGACAGCGTCCACACGTCCTGCTGGCTGCCTTCTCCATCCACCCGTGTCGCATCCTCACCCTTTACGCCCTTGGAAGAGGATCGGGGATGCACGCTCCTGTGTCCTGGAATAAAACCCGGCACTCCGCGGGCGCTGCCTGGCGTCCTCGTCCTCACAGGGACCTTGTTGAGCTCGGCACGGGGCCCCAGCAGTCAGGAGCCTCGTGTTGACCCCTTCGGATCCTCGGGCTTGGGCTCCACTGCACGAGGTCACCCGATACAAGAGCACTTAGAGAGGAGCCCGGAGAGGCCAGAGGCCAGGGCACGGCACGCCTCCCTGGGCGCAGCTGCCGGCTATTTACCGGGCATTGCCTCACCACAAGTCCCCTGGCTCGGGCCACGGGCGATGCCCGAGAGCCAGCGTCCACCTGCGGCTTCTGGCAGAGGCTGCACGCCTCCTGCTTTCCACCAGCGATGGGCTCCCTTGCAGACGCTCTTGGCCCCAGAGGCTGGGTTTGTGCTGGGCCTGCCTGGGAGCTGGGTGGAGGTCCCTGGGTGGATGGAGAGACAGCAGTGCTGTCACAGCACCCAGTCTTCAGGCCAGAGCCGGCGTCCTCCAGCTTCCTAGTTCTAGAGCTGTCCCTTGGTATGCATTGAGCTGGGTCCTCGAAGCAAGTGCTCGCCCCATCCTGTGAATGTGAGCTCATTTCCTCACAGGGTCTTGAAGCTGTGATTAGTTAAGAGGCAGCCAGCCTGGAGGCGGGCGCGCCCTTTCTCATAGGTGGCGTCCTTAGGAGCGGCGAGCTGTGGACACAGTGACAGGGGAGTCGGCCGCGTGCTGCAGGCAGAGGTCGCGCCACGGGACTCCCCGGCTGCCCATGCCCCCAGACCCCGGGGACCCCGGGAGCTTCTCCTCCTGAGGGGAAGCTCGGCCGCCGGCCCTGTGGCTCAGCTCTGCGGCCTCCGCACTGTGGGAGGATAAGTGTCTGTCAGGCGCTCGGCTGGCAGGGAGAGGGGACTCCTGTCCCCCCACCACACGGAAGCGAGCCTGCAGGTGGGAGCCCTGCCCGGCGCCGTTCTCACGGCAGCCAGCAGGAAACGGAGCATCCAGCCAGTGCGCGCGCCTTAAGCCCCTCCATCTGTGGTTAATTGTTCCAGCCGCAGGGAAAACCTAGTGCCACTCCCACTTCTTTAACACCCACGAGCTGTGCTCAGATGTTCTCTCCGTTTTTAAAAGCTCAGTTCTGCGCGTTGCTCTCAGGCCCTTCCTTCAGTCGGCATTGCCCACTGTCCGCTCTTTCTCCCGCTTGTTTCCACAGGAACATGTTCTCTGCTCTCGCCATCTAGTTCTCATCGATTCATCCATTGATCAATTTTTTCTTTGTTCTTTCATTCAACAGATAATTGAGACCTTATCATGGGGTGGGGAACCTCTGTACAGGAAAGAGATATGTCTCCTCCATGAAGAAACACACAGCCAACTAGAAAGAGATGGACACACAGACAAAACATGGAATAGAGTAATAGGGGCCAGCGGTCATTCTCTTCCATAAGGCGCCGGTGAGTGCTGGACCCGCGGCTGCTGGACCACTGCTCTAAGGGGAAGCGCAGGGCCAAGCTCCCGCCAGCCTCTGCTTGCAGCACTGTTGTCAAGCAATCAATATGTAGCCTTGTTTTTGAGCGTTTCTTTAAAAGACACTTTACCTAACATATCTCCTGTGATGCTGAACTCAGGCGCGCCCCGCCCCTCCCAGCACAGCTGGTTTAGACAGGTGTCGGGGAGCACAGGGGGTGCCATCCTGCACCTGTGCTACGGGGAGCAGCGGCCTTGCCCGCCTCTTCACATCCACCTATCAGCGATGACAGCGTCTCCTCCTGCTGCTGAGGCCTGGCCAGAGCCCCAGCCCTTCCCTCTGAAACTGAGGCTCCGATGGGAAAGCAAACATGGCCCCTCTGGGTAGCTGCTGGGGGTTGACTTGTGTGCCCCCAGGAGACGTGTCCAGGACCTTGTTTGGAAACAGTCTTCACAGGTGGACTTGGCTGAGACCAGGCCATGCTGCAGTAGGGCAGACCCTCCTCCAAGATGACTGGGGTCCTGACAAGAAGAGGGGGATGTGGACAGAGGCACAGCACTCAGAGAAGGGAGGACAGAGAGTGGAATGACGCTGCCACATGCTGAGGACTGGGAGCCTCCAGAAGCTCGACGAGGCAGGAAGGACCCTTCCTTAGGGGCTTCCGAGGAAGCCTGGCCCTGCAGACGCCTGTCCAACTTCCGGCTGCAGAACCACAAAAATCAGCGTCTGTTGTCCTGGGCCACCAAGTCTGGTGATGCCTCTGCAGCCGCAGCAAACCAGCCCAGAGGCCAGCGTCGGGCTCAGCAGACTTCTCGGCCCGACAGAGCCCGGCTGCCTCCTGCTATCAGCTCGGGCAACACCGTGCGGTTCTTGACCTGGATGTGCACCGAGGTGCACTCCTGCAGCATGCACCCTGCAAAGTCCACTAAATAAAAGGAATTTTAGTTAGATGGTGATAGCACCGAGCTCACCAATAAGTTAGGGGTTATGAATTCTGGTCTTTTAACAGGAAACAAGTTAATTCCATTCTTGGGTGATCCAGTTCACAATTTGATTTAAACTGAATAAAAGCATTAGAAAATAATAGAATCATTTCCTTTCCTGAGACTTAAACATAAATTATATAAATACCATATACAGATAATCTTCCAAGTATCTGGGAAAACAATGGTCAATTGAATTGCAGGTTTGTGAATACCATGGTCTTTATTAAGATTGTGTTTTATAAAATACATTGCATTTCACCGCTGGAGGGGGGGCGGGGGCCTAGGGTGTGGAGGCCTGGCATTTAAGATTTCTTTTAATTGCATGAAACATATAAACTTTTAATGAATTAACATGCCTCTGCCTTGAGGCCCTTCTTCAGCACTTCCTGTAGACATGCCTTTGCCACGTTTCCAGCCTACTCGTCCATTTCTCTGTGATGATGTCACTTCTAATTCACTTCATGCCTTAATTAAACCAAGCAAGCCACCTTGCCAAAAGACAAACATGAGAGATTTCCAATGACGGTGAGTTATGGAGATGGTTGCTGTACAGACAGGGGTAAACCTTTGACTCAATCATTAATTGAAGTGATATTAATTTAGGGAGAACTAGAAAATTATACAGACTCCAGATTACAACTCTAATCGTTCAAAACCTGCTTGCCTCAGAGGACGCCTGTGACGGTGTGTGCACGTGCGCGCAGTCTGCGCAAGGAATTAGATCACGTGCTTCTCATTTGCAGAACTTGTGAATCTTCCCAGGAGCCAGGCGGACTCGGGTCACGGAGGCGGCGACGTGGGCCGGTGGTGTCAGATCCGGGAGCGGCGGTTTAGGAGGAACTGAGAATGCCACGAATCCAGGGTAAAGAATTCCTTTCTGCACGCTGAGAGGTAGAAACGATTCATTTGGTGCTCGTAGGGGCCTCCTTCTTCCTGAAGGCGGCGCTCCAGGGCTGGCTGCGGCACCCTGGTCCTGGGCTCCCGTCACATGGCCGTGCACATGGCGGCCTCTCCTGGCCTCTCCCTTCTTTTCCAGGTTCCTTTGAAGTTCTGCTTCTTGCTTCCCCTGGCCTTCTGTGTGTGTGTGTGTCTGAATTTCATTCTGCTTATAAAGGACTCAGTAACAGGATCGGGCTGGGCCACACCTTAACTGAAGTCCCTCATCCAAAGGCCCTACTTACAATGGGTTCACACCCACGGCAAAGGATTACTTTTAAGAACATGTTTTTCTGGGGTACATACAGCTCCAAACCACCACACTCACACTGACCAGCACTGAAACATTTTAAGGTAAAACTGCTGGACTTTCAAGAAAACAAAATCCCTTGGAAGAAAAAGTAAAAACATCAACTTACTTATAAAGAAGAAAAATCAAAGAGTTTTTTATAGCAATACTTTATTCCAGAAGATGGTAGAACATTCTTTCAATATTCAAAGAAAAAAAGTTAAGCCAATAATTTGACATCAAGCTAAGATGATATTTAAATATAAGACAAGCAGTTATCAACATGCAACAATTTTGCTATAATTCTTAATTATAAATAATATATAGGAAACTCTCTTAGGGAATAATTTCAGACAACCAATATCTCCAGGGACATTCAGATAAAAACTGGTGGTGCACACTAAATATATATTTAACTGAAGAACAAAGAATAAGTGATAACAATAAGGATTAGACTATAGTATGTGATTTTAAAGTGTGATTTGACAATGTACAACCATAAAAAATTGGAAGGGGAGGATGCAGAGTTTATATAAATAGAAAATAATCTTGATAATTGTCATGTGTTAAAAGGGGGAAAATGGATATTATTTCAAATCAGTTGCTAGAGAGAGAAAGAAAGGGAAGGGGTGGAGAAGTTACTAGCTCATTTATGTAGTGTTTTCCATAGGAAAAAAAAAACAGAATAAAAAAAGATGGGATGACCAATAACATAAAGAAGTTGGTATAAAAATTGGGATAAAGATAATCAGAACACAAGTATGACCCAAACAAATGAACACACACACATATATATACTTAGAAAAATAGTGCAAAAAGAATAGACAATACATTAAATATTTATATACATGGCTCGTGTATCTATAATAATTTAACAAATATGTTACATAACAATATAACAGGACTGAGTCCAAATATATTGATTAGATCTCTATTTATCTATCCATCCATCCATCTAGCTATCTATCTGTCTGTCTACCTATTTATCTATCTGTATCAATCAGCTTCATTCACTTATTAAAAGAAAAATCATTTCTAAATCAACTAACAAAGCCAAATCTACAACTATACATTATGGTAGACACATCTAAAACAAAGATCCAGAAAGGCTAAAAATAAAATGATAGACAATGATGTGCTAGTCAAACACAAATAAAAAAGAAAATCTTGCCTGCAATTTCTATATCTGACCAAAATTTAATAAAACAGTGAAAGAATTCACTTTATAATGCTGAAGGCTGCAAGTCATAATGAAGATATAACTGTGATTAATATTTATGGCTTTAATAACACAGCAATCACTTATAAAGCTAAAGCTATGGGAGAAGCAAGGAGAAACGGGCAAAAAAACCCACTAATAATATTAGTTATTAGTAAACTTCTATCCCTCTGAAAGAGATGAAGTGGACAAAATGTATAAAACATTACAAAAGAATTAAATAATATGCTTGATAAGTAAAATCTTATAAATATATAATGAACTATGATCTTCAATAATATAGAATAACTCTTCTCTCAAGAGCACATATGACACTTTAAAACTAAGTCCACAAAGAAAAATCCACTACATTCCAAAACATAGAAACAACACAGTCAGAATTATCAGATCATAATACAATAAAAATAGAATGAAATCTTTTAAAATGAAAAAGTGAGAAGGCTGTTCCACTTTTATATTTTACAGAAATTGTTACTGACTACATTTGGTCAAAATGGAAGTAAAAACAATCTAATATCTTCTGAAATGCAGTATATTAGAGTCTATGGGATATACTTGAAGTAGTTATCAGATTAAAATGTACATCATTAAATTAACTATAACAACAAAAAATTGAAAATAAAAATGAGCAAAGCACCCAATTCCAAAAGAAAGAAGAAAAAATACCAAGTTAAACAGAAAGAACAAAATAGAAAAGAATAAAGATAAAAGCAGAAATGCATGGGTTATAGATTTTTAAAACACAGTAGAACTGCAAAATCTAAAATTTGGTTTATTTTTAAAAATTAACAAAATAGCTGACTATAAACATACAAATACACAAAATTTAAATTAGATGAAAGAAGAAATATCCAAATGCATATTTTTAATGCCCAAGAAACTATTTTTCATAAATTTACCCAAAAATTTAAAATGTGGAATAAATTAATATTAAAAACTAGTTATTTTAGGAGTAATGCTTCCATAACTTGTTGAGCTGCCTTTTTCTATTTTTTTTTTTTTTAATTTGAAATAAAGTCATTTTAAAAAAAATACAAACTACTACTTATCAAAATTGACCTCAGGAGAGATAGACAGTGTAATAGTACAATCACCAGAGATGACAACACTTAAAGAGCACCACATTTATTCGGGTTCTCAGAAGTCTACCAGACCTTTCAAGATCATGTAATCTCATCTATTTCAGAGCATAGAAAAAAGAGGAAGATTTCCAAATTCGTTTTATGAGGTATAACACTTATTTCAAACCTGACAGAATTAACAGTAACCAAAAGCTATAGAAAAATCTCATTATGGAATATCAATTCACAAAATCTTTAAAAAGATATTTATCGGGGGACGGATGTGGTTCAAATGATTGGGCATCCGTCTCCCATATGGAGGGACCTGGGTTCGATCCCTGGAACCTCCCGGTTAAAAAAAAAAACAAAACTCTGTCAAAAAGATATTTATCAAGCAAATTCTAAGATACATGGTACAAAAGACAGCATGACTAAGTGGGATAATTCCAAAAATATGTGTGGTTCAATATTAGAAAAGCACAAAATAGAGATAAGGAGGGGAAAAATCATATGATTGTCTCCAGAGATGTGAAAAAGGCATTTGATGAAACTCATCCCCAATTCATATTTAAACACTGAAAAGTAGGAATTGATTGGTTGGTAATTTCTAAAGAGTATAACTAGAAGTCAGAAATAAAACACAAATGCCTACTCTGTTACAGTTTAATACTGTGTTGAAAAAGGAGAAAGTTCTGGCTGATCCACTAACCATGCACATGCGACATGGAACCTAGCAGCCCAGCTAAGGTGAAAGGAATTGAACTGATATTTATGTGCTGCCCATCCCAATGGAGATAGAATTTTCATTATGAGTTCAGCCAATTTAACTGCCTGCTTAAAAAATCAAGCAAAAGTCTTCTGAGGAACATAAAATAATCTAGATTTTTTAAAACAATATTCAGGGTGCAAAATTAGAACAATATGTCTTGTTTTTAAGTAGAACAGCAATCAATAAAGACCAATTAGCATACGTGAATTTGATTAAAAGCTGTTAAAACTGCTCAAGGATATAGAGGGAAAAATGCTTACAATGAACATAAAGATAGTAAATATCAGCAGAAAAATATAAACTAAAATCACAGAAAAACAAAAATATAAAACTGAAAAATACAGTATGTAAAAATAAACAAATATCACTGGATGGGTTTAACAGTAGAATGGAGATGACAGAAAATCTATTGAATTTATATTTTTAAAGAAGATCAATAAAAATGATTCAGTCTGAGTAACAGAGCAATAAAAGATTGAAAAAAGTTAAAGAGTGTATAATATCAAAAGGTCTGACGTGCATCTGGTTGGAGTCCCAGAAGGAGGGGGGAGATAGAATGAGGATGAAAAAGGAACAAAAGGCCAAAATTTTCCAAAACTTGTTGAAACACATAAATTTACAAATTCAAGGATCTCAATGAACTCTATCAGAATAAACACAAAGAAAAGCACACAAATGCACATTATAGACAAATTATTGTTAAACCAAAGACAAATAGAAAATCTTCAAAGCAGTTTGAGAAAAGTGACACATTGCATAATGGGGGATGATGGTTCAAGTATCTGCTTATCTCTAATAAAAAACAATGGAGGTCTGAAAATAGTGGGAAAACATGTGTAAAAGGCTGGAATTTAAAAAGAAAACAAATCAACGCAGAATTTTATATCTAGCAAAAATATCTTCAAGAAGAAAGCAAAAATAAAGACATTCTCAGATAAAAGAAAACTAAGAGAATATACTGCTAGGAGACCTGCAGTAGAAGAAATGCTAAAGAAACTTCCTCAAGCTGAAGGGAAATAATACCAAATGGAAATTCAGCTCTCCAGTGAAAAATAGAGGCTCTGAAAACGTTAAGAGAAAAAAGGAGACAAGGGGCCTTGGACCATCTTGAACAAATTTCTTATTTAGGAACCTGATTATTTCTTTGTTGAATGTCCAATTTCTTATATTTTTCTTATATTTCCATCTGCTTCAGGAAAAGCCTTGAGTTCTTTGATAAGCCTGACTCGGGGCCTGTTCATGGTTTAACCCTTCCTGCACTTGGGCCCCTTTCAGCCATCCTAAAGCAGCCAAGCCTCTTCTTCCTGAACCCCCTCAGATTCCTTCTCAGTTTCATCTCTCATCTCTAATCCCTTCGCTTATAGTTTGTATTTTCTTCACATCCAGTGAGGGTACAAGGAAGATTCAGAAGACATGTAACTCCTATCTGTCTTAAAAATATTTTTTTTCAAAGTAGTTTCTTCCTCTACTTAAGCACTATGCTTATCATTTTAAAAACAAGATAGGTTTCTTTGTATGCTCCACATGGGTTTTTCTGAATTTTCCTGCATAAACAGGAGCCTATCTTGGTATGTGATTACAATTGGTTCTCTACACTGGTCCCCTAGATGCTTCTAGAATTATCTTCATTCTTAAACTGGAAAGCTGGATACAGTAAACTCAGATTCCCTGCTCTGTGATATCATATTCCAAGCAAAATGGGAACAAATGGGGGCTTGGATAGGGCCAGTTGCATTGGTTCCTAAGTATTTTCCCTTCCATGTTTATTGGAACTGCTGGTCTACGGATTGATACTCCCTTACCAGTTTCCTGCAGGCAACTTATGCAGCTGAATCCACTCTCTTATGGGCTTGCTACCTCTGTATTTGAGAACGGCCCTGCTGGGTCATGGAAGAGACCCCAGGTATCCAGGGCCTCAGCCTCTAGAGGAAGTTTTCAGCCAAGAACCCAGCTATCCCGGGATCTCTGCTTGGTGCCACTGCTCTAGTCCTAGGGATTTCTGGCACAGCTGCTTGTGAACACCATTGTTCTGTCTCCAAAAAGGAGGGGTTTCAGATAAAGGGGACTTTCTTTTCCCTCTAGTTACAACACCCTCCCTTCTGAGAGTATTTGGGAGTTGTGCCAAGAGGCAGGGGTGTCTTCCCAGGAAAGGGACCTGTGAGTCCTCGAAGTGTCTTTTCATCTAGACCCATCTGCACTTTATATAGAAGAAATTCATTAAACCTTTTGGCAGTATGATAATACCCTTTCCTGGATTCCCACACTGAATCTATTTTTAACCTCCTTTGATTATCACTGTTAGTTTTTAAGAGAGGGATGTTGGACATCTGGCCTTACATTGCCATCTCTAGAAAAAGTGATTGTTCAGCGTTTTCAAGAGACTTATTTCCTACACATCAAAAAGAAGATTTTATGAATCTAGCCTTCAAACCAAAGATATTTTCTATGCAAATCTGTATCAAGTTTCTAACTTATTAATGGAAATATATAAATATTACCAGACAGAACTTCTCTTTCATGCTTGCAATCATTACTGGTATGTGCATAATTCATTTCAAAACACACACGTACACTAGTGCTTTCCTGGGCAATTGGACTTCTGTCTTGTTTTAGTTTCTTCTCTGCTAAAGTGAATATCATACAATGGGTTGAATTAAACAATTAGGAAATTATTGACTCATGGTTTTGAAGCTAGGAGAAGTTCAAATTCAAGGTGATGCTTTCTCCCAGAAGACTAGCATTCTGTGGCTGGCTGCCGGTGATCCTTGGTCCTCGGCTTTTCTGTCACATGACGATTCACACGGCAGCCTCTCCTAGTTTCTGCAGTCTCTTCCGTGTTTCGTTGATATTAAGCTTCTTGCTTCCTGTGGCTTTTCCTCTCTATGCCTGATTTTCACTCCGCTTATGAAGGACTCCAGTAGGAGGATGAAGACCCATCCTGAATGAGGTGGGCCACACCTTATGAAGGAGCCTCATCAAAAGGTTCTACCTGGGGAGCTGATGTGGCTCAGTGGTTGAGTGCCAGTTTCCCGCATACAAGGTCCTGGGTTCAATCCCAGGCCCCAGCACCTTAAAAAAAAAAAAAAGTTCTCCCTCGCAATGGCTTCACATCCACAGGAATGGATCAAGATTAAGAAAATGTGTTTTTTCTGGGTTAGTAGCTCCAAACCACCACATGCCTCTTCTACTGAATAATTGCTGACCCCTCCTCCCAACTCTGAAGCCCTCTCCCTCGGTGCTTTTTAACTGATAGGTGTGCCTATGGGTGAGGCCCATCTCTATGCCACTAAAATGTCCTGAAAAGTGAGTTCTCCAGGGCCAACCAGCGGTAGCCCTCCAGTTAGATGCCTTGCCCCTGTTCTCATTTGCCACACTCTCCCTCCCAGCAGGGACTCTGGCAAACCTTCTCGGCTTGATGTTGAACCGCCTGGGTTGGGGCCTACCTTTGCCTTCCAACCTGGCGTGGGTTTCTGCCTTCCATCTTCAACTTCCCACCTCTGGCCTATTCCTGACTGTCCCTTCTCTACCCTATCCTACATGGATAGCTCAAAGCTACCTTACCCTAAGAGGATACCAACATTAAAAATCACTTACTCAAATAAAAAGGGTTCTTTGATGTTATGAACTTTGGGTCTGCACCAATGCCCAGCCGCTCCATGGGGCAAGGAAGCCGGTTTATGCCTATTCCAGTTTCAGCACCCCCCATTATAAAGCAGATAAATTTATTAGATTTATCATGATTCATGTTTTTTTTGCTTCCAAAAGAGGAATAAAAATACATCTGCCTCTAAATATATCACAGACATATTCCAGGAACTAGTTAAATAATAGTTCTTAAAAGCACTTGCTTATTGAGAAAATATATTTTACAAAAGACTTTGTTTCTATATTTTAAAATTCGAATTTATTAGATATTTTGGGAGTGATAAGGCAGTTATGGTAAAAGGACTATCTTATATCCAATTCCAGAAGAAGCTGTTCATTGTAACCGGCATTGCTTTGATGACTCCTGCTGCAAAACCAAATCAGCACAAGAAGAGAAAGTCCTGTGCAGGTGCCACATTCATCTCCAGAATGGAGACACTGGGAGAGCTGTGATGAGTGCATTACACACCAAAACTCACATGGGTACACAGATCACAGAAATAAATCATGTATAAAATTCCTAACATATTCAGGAGAAACTTCATCCTGGAGTCAAAGAACCAAACTCTGTAAAGCTTCTTTATCCAGTTACACTAGAAAGTACTTGCTAAGTATGTCCTATTTTTTTTTTTTTTAATTTTTTGATCACCAGCCCATGCCCAAAAAGTTTTTCTATAGATTGTTTTCATTAAGCCAACAATTTCCTGTATGCATATGTGTGTGTGTGTCTATAGCTGGGTTCAATATGGTAATTTTTTTAATGACTTATGTGTCAAGTTTCATCAGGAATAT
The DNA here is from genome assembly GCA_029593785.1 of Cabassous unicinctus. Lineage (NCBI taxonomy): Eukaryota > Metazoa > Chordata > Mammalia > Cingulata > Chlamyphoridae > Cabassous > Cabassous unicinctus. The sequence continues at coordinate 11,787 of JAQZBX010057473.1, forward strand.
TAGTTTATTATTTTTTCCTAAAATCTTTTTCAGATTTTGTTATTTGGATAATTTTGGCTTCATAAAATGAACTGAGAACCATTTCCTTCTCTCTAACCGGAAAGTGTTTGTGTAAGATGAGTATTAGTTCATCTTTAAATCTTTGATAAGATTTATTACACTAATAACATACTATGGAACCCCAGTTTTCTTTGTGGGAAGGCATTTTAATTACTCTAACAGCTATAGGGATCTTCATATTTTCTATTTCTTAATGAGTAAATTGTGTTTTTCAAGGGATTATTCCACTTGACCTACATTGCAAAATTGATTGCCATGGACAAGGGGACACCTATACGTATCCTAGGTTCTTTCTAGGACCTAGAAAGATTAAACGGCTATTATATACCATTTAAACTTTTATTGTCTCCAGGATGTACAGTATTTCTCCTCTTTCGTTAATCTTACCAGTTGTTTATAAATTTTATTAATGGTTTCAAATAACCAACTTTTGAATTTGTTAATTTTTTCTATTATTTGTTTCTTATTTCATTGATTTATTCTCTATTCTTATTATTTATTTCCCTTCTGCTTATTCCCAATTTTATTCTTAAATTGGAAATGCAGTTCAGAGATTTAAAACTTTTCTTCTTCACTGTGCAAATATTTTGCAATGAGAATACATCCTGAATAACTCATATAAATACACACACATATACACAAATCTGGGGATCTTTCCAGTTTGTGTTGTAAACTATGCTATTTCCAGATGCTCATGTGCACAATTTGCATGAAAACTTGTCCCAGCTTTAGGCATTTGGGTGAGACTCTCTGTACTTCCAATGACGCTGTTTGTCATCTGTGTATCTGGTCTGCATTTCAATGATACCCTTGAATTCTTAGCTCATAATATTCTAAATCTCAAGTATTGTTGGCTGTTTATCAACATATAAACACTCAATTGCTAACCAGTTGTTAACCTAAACTGCAATGTATTCTGTTTTTCAAAAAAGCATATTTAGCCAGCGAGTTTGATATTTTGTTTTTGCTTAAGTAGCTTCACCTGATTTCTCAGTCACAATTCTCACATTGTACTCTACCAAGATCCAATTCTATATCTTATAAAGATTATGAAAAGTAACGCATAACAGAGTCTAATCTCTGAGTAGAAAGGATCTAAATAGAGAGTAAGTTTGCAAAAAAATATTCTACTATTTCTAACAATAATGTTGTCCATTCAAATATGTCATTGGGAAAAAAATACAAATGTCCACTCATTCCCTTTGTGAAGATGTGAAGAATCTGTGCAATATAGAGGATTTGGGTGAGTCTAGAGATGGGTAAAGAAGAACTGGACTTTTATGGGCACTGTTAGTACTTATACCCGTCTATTGTGTAAGGGTGTTAATTTCCTCTGCATGCCTGATACATGACCCTGTTGACATTGTCATAATGCATACAAATATGATTTCAGGGAATTCAGAACTCTCTCAATATGCATTGCTAATAAAACTCCTTCATTCAGGAATTTGAATGTCCCAGGCTCAAATAGGCCTAAGTAAACAAATAAGTGTAATTATGAATCAGCTAGGCCTAGAATTCCAGCCGTTTATGTTCTTTATCATTTACGAACCTTGAAATTTCCCAAAAATAGATTTTTTTTTTTAATCTCTTTGTTAAAAGAGGGAAGGGTACAGAGTTTGAATAGTCCACACATAATGGGATGCCATGAGAGTCCTGACACTCTCCATTGGGCACTTTCATACGACAAGAGTTTTCACAGATGGAAAGGGCCCCACTGGCCTCCAAGGAACGCTGGGATGTGCTGTTGGCCTGAGGGAAGAACCGGTGGGCAGTGGGGGAAAAATGTTAAAGGACCCAGAGAGATGCAGTTATGCATTCCACTGGACCACCCTGCTACCTCATGGGAGTGGAGTGAGGATTTGCAGCTGAAACTTAGCTTTCATTAAGACTACCAGACCAGTGTTATTCAACCATCCATCCATCCATGAATTCATCATTCATTCATTCATTTGTTCATCCATCCATGCATTCACCCATTTATTCGTTCATCCATCCATGCATTCACTCATTCATCCATTAATCCATCCATCCATCCATCCATCATCCATGAATTCATTCACTCATCCATTCATTCATCCATTCAACCATCCATCCATGGGTCCATCATTCATATGTTCACTCATTTGTCCATCCATCCATGCATTCATCCATCCATCCATTAACTCATCCAGCCAGCCAGCCATGAATTCATTCACTCATTCATTCATTCACTCATTCATTTCTCTATCCATTCATCCATCTTTCCATCCACTCATCATTCATCCATCCATCCATTCATCATCCATCCACCCATCCATCCATTCGTCATCCATCCATCACTCCATCCATCTATCCAACCATCCATCTATTCCTTTGACAAACACAGACTGAGTACTTGTTTTTTGGTACCCACTGCTAGAGATGAAAACTGAAGAGGGGACAGTCTGGTCTTAAGAGTCTCTTATGCCAGTTCTTCCTGAGCCCCTCCACTTGGAAAGCATCTGGAGGAAGCACAACAGTCCCTTGAACTGGAGATGGGGGTCCTTATCTTTCCGTCTTCTCTCAGCATAACCCAAAATGGATTTAGCCCCATACCCAGCACATTGTGAACCCGCAATGAATGGAAGCTGCAATTGCGTCATCATAATTTCTGAGCATCCTCCTTGGGCCACCAGTCGACATGCTCACCTGCATCCTTGGCCCCTTCTTCTAGGCATTCTGTGCTACCTTCAATCTTCTGCTCTACCTGGCTAGCAGAGTTAGCACCTGGGCTATGAACATTCACCTCCTGAAGGTGCATCATAAGCTTTACTTTCAAATAATGGAAGCCCCTTCTCATTCACTTAAGGCACCGCTGACTGTTTATTCTCTCAGATGAAAATGAATATTTATATAGTTCAGAAATATAAATATGGGATGGGATGAATTGAAGACCCCTTCTAGATGAAGAAGGAGAAAAAAATGGTGGATTGAGGCAGAGGAGGGTGGGACATAACCCCTCAGCAACATCTGGGCAGCATGAGGAGGGAAGCTCCTGGTCAACGCCAGCCTGGCACACTGAGGCACAGTATGTCTCACTCATCTGCATTTTTATTGCCTTTCTCACTAGAGGGTAAGTCCCTAAGTTCGTATCCTCCTGCATCTTGCTCACTTGCTCTATCCCAAGCCCGGCCTATTGCAGACGCTAAGTATTTATTGAAGGAACATGATATTAATCAAGCAGCAAATGTGCTTACCATTGTGCAGTAATAAGAGATACTGAAAGTCACCTTCTAAAATGTTTTTGTGGTCTTGTCACAAATCTGAACCCAGAAAACAATAGCAATCATGAGATAACACACAGCAGATCCTTAATGCTAGTGAATCATTTGCTAAACCTAAAAGAATGTGGAAAGAGATGAGACGCTGGAAAAGCAGATACATCTTCACCTTTTCCAGATGGAAAATCCCTAGAGGTCAGAGAACCACACTGTCTTTCCACCACTTAGACTGAGCAAATGAACAAAGACGGCAAACAGGAGCGGCTCCCTTCCTTTCCCAGGTGTGGCCGCTTTTCCCTGCACCAACTTTCTTCTCTTGGGTGAAATCCCTCTACAGACCCGAGGCACACACCTTCCCAGGTAACTACCTCCCTCCCTCCACACCCGGAGGGGTTTGGGCAGGGACTTTTCACCTCCCCCAGGAACTCCTCCATCTTCCCAAGCCTGTCCTGGGAATGGAACGGGTCATAATTTTGTTTTTAATGGGTTTTAATAGCTTTGCCTTTGATATTCATTTGTTACTGTCCTCGTATAAATTCAGTTTCAACTCTGTATAAATGATTATACCCCACCTAAGCTACTCTGCCTAACACTGAAAAGCCTCCTTTTGTGCAATAAAGGGATCCTGTGCTTTGGGAAAGCTTAACTCCTAAACACATATATATTCCTGAAGATGCTGGCTAAGTGTTAAAGAGGGTAGAGGAATCCACAACAAGCTGTTGATTTTTGTTCTTAAGACCCATGCAAATTTAACTCCATCTATGGGATATTAAATACACACAATTAGTCTCAGTACCAAATAGAAATCACCACTAATTGGAAATTTCTCAGGGTATTCATTCATTTTAAAGGCAAATTAAAGTAATATGATGATGATAAAATGATAATTTTTAAAGATCCATTAATCATGGAATCTATTTCACAACAACACTCATTTTTGCAAAAGTTCATTTGCCATTTCCTAAATTACTGTTAATTTTTCTAATTCTAGAACATTTGGGACTGAGTTAATGCTTATTAACTCTCTTAAGTGGAAAGGGCAGGAATGTCCAGTTCTGGGTTCTGTGGAATGGATACTGTGGAATCGTGTCTTTATATCATGTACCTTTAATTTGATCTATTTCAGTGGGATTCAGTTAGTGGCTGAATCCTGTCCATCCATCCATTTTCCCTCTCATCACAGCACTCCTCGTGTTACCTGCTTATCCCGTTACGGATTGGAATGCTGTTAAATGCCTCTTGTGTGCTGGGTCAGGGGCTGGCATGCCTTTTCTGTGGAGGGCCAGACACCAAATATCTTCGGTTTTGCAGACCTTATGGTCTCTGTTGCAACTACTGGAATCTGCTGTCGTCACCTGAAAGCGGGCCTCGACGACATGTCCACGAGCAGGTGAGCTCTGCTGAGCTGCATCTTGTGCCCGACCTGGCCTGTGGGCCAGTGTTGGCTGGTCCTGAGCTGGAGGCTAAAGGTGCTCCCGCACTGGAAGGGCATACGGAGCCGCAGAGGGAAAGGCGTGGACGAGTCCCCTGCGATGCCACTGGCGCTGGGAACTACCAGACCCCAGGATGGCATGAGAGGCATCAGGAGGAGGGGGCCCATGCTGAGCTTTAATTTCAAGGATTTTAATTAAAATGTGCTGTGTGTTGTCATAGCTCTGATTTTGGCTAATTGGCCTGTTGGTGCGGCATGAGCTGAGAAACTCCCTGACCAGCAGCAGCTGAATGCGATAAGACGTGGCTGGTTTTGAATGGTGCTCACCAAGCATGGATTGGATTTTCCCATTCATTTGGCAAATACTGATCAAGACTGCACTGTGGGTCAGGGGGACGGCCAAGCCCCGGGACCCAGCGATGGGCAGTGTCCTCAGGTCCCTGCCTTCACAGCTCTGACATCCAGTGGGGAGAGAGACGATAAAGAGAAGAGCAGATGCAACAGGCTGGGGAAGGGTGCTGGGGGCGATCAGAGCTGGCGAGGGTGGAGGGGCTGGGGGGGTGGTCATGGCAACAGCTTCCAGGCATGGGCATAGGAGCTCGAGCTGCAAGAACCAAGCGCCTAAGGCAGAGGCAGCCACAGCTGGGTCACAGAAGAACCAGGGCCGAGGCAGCTGGAGCTGAGAGATGGAAGGGCCAGGCTGGATCCTGAAGGGACTTAGAGGCCACGGAGTGGGCCACGGATGGGGCCACAGTGTGCATAATCGAGATGGCAGCCACGGAAGCTGATGGCAAGGGAGGGACAGCATCCAACTTACCTGTTAATAGCTCACTCTGATTGGTGTGTGGAGAGCGGATTTCCAAGAGGCTCAATGGAACTGGGAGGCAGCTCGGAGGCTCTCATGGTGGCCCAGCAGGTCGTGGTGATGGGATGACATCTCCTTTATTCATCCTGGAGCCTGGCTGTTGACGTATAGGTGAGGAGCCTCAGCTTCTAGGGTGATGAGACTCACCTGCTGACCAAACCACACGTCCCTCACTTGCACCATTACTTGTCTGCTCCTATGTAAAATTAACCCAAAACTCAACAGCTGAGGCAACAAGCACGCACTATTTCATGGTTTCTGAGAAGCTAAATCCAGGAATGGCTGAGCCACTTTCTCCCACAAAGCTGGAGTCAAACTGTCCACTGGAGCTGCAGCTGTGGAAGGCTTGACCAGGGTGGAGGAGCTGCTTCCAGGGCGGCATCTCCATGAGGCTGCTGGAATGTCCTCACGGCATGGCAGCCTGGAGCAGTCCAAGAGAGCCAGGAAGAAGCCACCATGCCTCTGACCACCTGGCCTCGGGCAGAAGCCACTATGCCTCTGACCACCTGGCCTCGGGCAGAAGCCACCTTGCTTCTGACCACCTGGCCTCGGGCAGAAGCCACTGTG
>JAQZBX010057474.1:0-17943 GCA_029593785.1 Cabassous unicinctus
TGAGTAAAGAAAAACAGTTTAAGATTAGAAATAGAGGGGTCTTTTCAAACCTTCTAGTCTAATCTCCACTCAGATGTGAATGAAAAAAAAAAGGAATATAAAATTCGACTTAGTTGATAAAAAAAAATTTCAATTTTACTTCCTACTTAATAGAAATGAAAACACTAATCAAGAAATACCTACAAGCCACAGCTTAAGCAAGCCTCCAAACTTAAAATTCACCTTTAAATCAACTAATGTGTGTGTAAAGTTGTTTGTTCCCCGCCCCCCTCCATTACAGCCTAGTCCTACCACAAGAGAACCTTTTTAGTCCTTTTTCTCCCCCTAATGTGCCATCCCTAGGAAATACGAATACCTTAAATACACTGAATATCTGTTTATGTGCCATGACCCTTAGGGGGGCACAAACTATTTTCAGATCTATGGCTTTTTTTTAATGCCCAAATAACCAATCACTGCCCCTGTTAGCAATGCAGCACACGCACAGAGAGAGAGAGAGAGAGAGAGAGAGAGAGAGAGAGAGAGAGAGAGAGAGAGAGAGAAGACATTACTTCAAAATAAATAAAAGTACTCTTCTGGTAGAGAACCAAGATATGGCATATGAAAAGGAAAATTAAATTTTAAAGTTTAAAGTTTAAAATACCTCCTTGTAGCAGTTTAATATTATTGATGAATTCCAAAAAGAAATATTGGATTAGGTTTGTAAACTGGTCTTTTCTACTGGGCTTAAATTAGAGTATATGGGATTCAGAGGTTTTACTTTTACTTGATTAAATAATGATTACGGCTTTGATTGGGCCATGTCAGTAGGACATTGAGTCCCCATGGGGACTCACAGAGAAAACAACATGGCAGAGGAGAAAGAACTGGAATCCCGGGAAGTAAGCACACAGAGGATCTTGGTTGTGAGGAAAGAGAGAAGGCCCCGGTAAGGGAAACAAGCCGTTCGCCTAATAGTCTATAGCTGGCCTTGAGGAGCTACCACAGCAGCTGAGCCTGGAGAGAGGAAAGCCCGGGGAAGAGAGAAACCCAGGAAGCCTGAACCCTTACAGATGGCAGCCATCTTGCTCCAACACATGGCAATAAACTTTGGTGAGGGAGGTAACTTGTGCATTACGGCCTGGTAACTGTAAGCTTCTACCCCAAATAAATACCCTTTATAAAAACCAACCAATTTCTGGTATTTTGCATCAGCACCCCTTTGTCTGACTAATACACTCCTGAAACCACTAAAGAAGAGGTAATACAAGCAGTCTGGGACTAGAAGTCAAGTGCATCTTACAGAAAATACTGATTTGAAGCATTCAGAAAAGAGGGACACCATCCAGGCCAGTGGTCAGAGAGCATTCCTAGAGAAGGCGAGGTCCTCACTGGGTGCTCAGGCTGGAAGCAAGTAGGTGACAAGCCTGCATGTGCCCATTTTATTCTCCTCTATTTACCTATAAAATTAAATATCTGGATATAATACAAATTACAAGTGACCAAATTTTAGTCCACTAACGCCTCACTGAGGAATCCATGACTGTTATCTTATACCAACAACAAATGTCACTTAAAAAGAAGACTCACATTATCTAACTTCATACTGTAAAATTATCTGGACAAAAGGTTTATCTTCTAGAACTGTACTATCCAATATGGTAGCCTCTAGCAATGACTTCCTCAACTCCACTTAAAATTCAAATCCATCACACCAACTACCAAAGCCACCACTGCCATAGGACACTCTTCCCCCTTCCCAACTTACACATAGTGTAAGTATGTGCCTGACACATAGTAGGTGTGCAATACATAGTAGTAGGACAGGCCCAGCTGCCCTGGAAATGGCCCTGAAGACACTGCAGAACCAGGAGTGGCAAGGGTTCCGAACACTGACTCATGCCTCCAGGTGTAGCACCGATATTCTTCACACCCACCCATGAACTACATCTGAGATTAGAAAAAGCCTGCAGCCAAGACTGGTCTTTACACACAGCTTATTCTGGGTCCTTTCTACAGCAAGGGGACTTTGTTCTCTATGAAACAAGATCTTGAATTCTTTCACAGATGTCTTAAAAGGAATGAGGCTTTGGTCTACAATCCCAACACCTCAGCAGGCTTACCTCCTGTTGACCAGAATTGTTTCAAGGCACAGATGCACATTCACTGTAAGGAAACCCTCCCTACCTCTCAAATAGAAAACACTCACACTTATAATACAGATATGCAGAAAATAAAGAGCCATAATTCTTATCTAGAAACATTTGCTGAGCCCACATCATGTTACAAAGGAAATCAAAATCCCCACAGGGTATCCACTGTATGAGTTTCAAACTTTTCCAGAACATTCAAAATGTTAATGGACTTACTCAAGTTCAGTTTCAACTGATCAGGGGCATCTTCTGGGAAAATTTAGGCATTTCTGCTTTCCATGGGCCATAGCACAAAACTCAGCAACAAATGATAATGAACTTAAGAGCCTTATAGCTAGCTGTCTACATGTCTACATATTGCTGTATTCATCCTGTCTACATCCTATGAAAGGGTCAAGTATAAACATAGTTAACCATCTTTTATATATAATGAACAATAACCTAAAAGTAAATAAATAAGCCCAAAGATCTCTCAGTGGAGCAATGATAAGTCAACTCTGGTACTTCAGGGCCAGGTTTGCGGTCACCTCAATAGACCACTGGACTGAAATGCAGTCCTCTGGAGTCTGCCTCAAGGTCATTCAGTAAGGCATAATGATTATGCATGGAAATGCCATCCTCACTGTGTACTGTCTAGGAAGAGCCTTCTACTTCATCCTAGAGCAGCCACACTAGGAATTATAAAGAAGCCTTTTCTAATCTTTTCAGCTGCTTTTTGTACTGAAACTTTGGGAAATGTCGCACTAAATCTTTAATAATGGTGGTTCAGTTGTAAAGTCGATTGACAGTTGCTATGGAAGCTATCAATGGCAGCTCAAAGACCAAGAGTTAAAACTAATTTGAGATTTACTCTCCATACCTTCTGTTTCAGTATTTAGAAGGAAAACATCATGAAATTCCAGTAGAAAAATTTTTTTCTACAATCTGTCACATCAGGATGGGAGAGGTTTGACTAGGACTTTAATAGGATTTATACACAGGAACAGATGAACCTATTTTAGGAATAGTACTCGCTGACTTTTCAGAAACATAGTAAAGTCTCTGCCAAGTAAAAAGGTTATTGATGCTTTTGCTTTGGAAATAGACTGGGGGAAAAAGTCCTTCCTTATTATTCTGATAATGTATCAGAAACTTAACTGCTTACTCTAAGTATTTAAAAATAAAATCATATTTTATCTACTTCATTTCTTAAATGTAACTAGAAAAAGTGGCAAAACTTCCCACGTGAGCCCAGGCTCCAGTTGGTTTGAATGACGTAGACAAAGATCCTGGGAAATGTCCATTGTAGAAGCTTATATAATCTTCTCTTTGTCCCACAGATATGTAACTATGCATGAGCCAAAGCTGCTTTATGAATTGCCATAGTAAGCTCAATTTTTTTATTTTATTGGTGATGTTCAAAAGACATTACCTTTTGACTCCAAAGAGCTAGGATCCATTTTCAAGCAAAACTTTCGCTGCTAGCAAAAGCCCTTCCCACCATGCTTTCCTTTTACCTCTAACCATCTTGAGAGGTGGGAACTGAGAGTCTGACCAGGGATCTCTCTCTGGAATTTCCAGTTTCCTGCCCACCCTATCAAAGTCCCACTGTGTTCTGTGGACTGTGTCATGAGGAACTTTCATTGCCCCTGCTCCTAGTTCTCTCATGGAAGCCAAGCAATGGCTAAATGAAAACACTGTAAGCTCATGAAAAGCATTAGGGAAAAGCCCTAGCCACAGACACATCACTTATGTCAGTGCAGTAATAATCTATTAAGCAGTACTTTGTTTTCATGACAGTAACTAACTCCCACAAATTTATGGAAACTTAATGCAGGTGCTGCTACTAAGTTTACTTGAGTATTTATTTAATGAATCAAAAACCACTAATTTCAGTTGTACAGTTCTTTACCCACCCTTTGTAAAAACCGAGTTTACGCAGAGACTGTAAAAAGTTGAGCTCAAAATTTAAAATCTGCATAATACATTTAAAACTCACATGAAATTTTCAATCACCACTCCTATATTCCATTTGTTCATTCATTCAAACAAGCATCTCTTGAGTATATACACTGAATACTATAGTTTGATGAGTAAGATTTAGTTTATACCCTCAAGAAACACACAGAGTAGGAAAAATTACATATACATTTGTAACTATAATACAATGTTCAATGCAGAACAACCTCAAATGGATTATTTATAAAGAGCTAGAAGGGTAAGAGAAAGTCGTCATTCCCATCCATGGTAGGTAAGAAATGTTTCTTAGAGAAAGTGACATCTTACTCCAGATCCTTGTTATTTCAATTTTGGGTTTTTATCAGACATTAAATTACCACATTCTATGTGCTATTTATATAAAATATATCACTGTTAGGAGAGGCTATAAGTTGTTAAAAAAAATAATTTAAACAAGTGGCTCAAGAGTGCAGGAACACTATGTTTTTATCTTCATTTCCCCAGAGTCCTGATAAATAGGAAATATTAAACTCCCTTTTGTTCCCTTCCCCTTCCCATTTTCCTATCAGATGAGAGAAGAGAAGTTGTCAGTGGAGTAACAGAGACAGTACTAGAACGCAGGGTTCCTGATGCTCAGCCCAGACTCTCCAGCTCTTCAGGAAGAAATGGAAAACCTGAGCTCCAGGAGCAGGACAAAGCAAGAACATTAGGAAACTTGCTCTAGGTGATTCCTGAAAAGCGAGCACAGTCAAGTTACAGTGGAGGGAAAGGACACATGATCATGGAAAGCCTCCTGAACACAAGCAGTATAACATGCAGGAGAAAGATTGCAAGCTTTTAAGGTCAGGCAGACCTGCTTGAGAATAAGTGTCACCATTCCCTAACCGTATAACCTTAACAAAGTTACTTCAACTTTTAAATGAAGATAATATTTGCCTTGCAGTACTGTGATAAGAAGTTATCACATATACATGATGGCCTCTCTCATTCAATAAGAATACATATTTGGGTTTTAAATACAGAATTTAAAAGTACAGAAACAGCACAAAGGGATTATATACAAGTACCACCCTAGGTCATGCTTAATATAGTTATACTGTGTCATTTGTTTTTGCAATTTTTAAAAAGTATGAATTATAATGACCTAATTCAAAATTCAAAGAAAATAAAAATATAAAAATGCATACCTACAAAATGTAATCATGACCTCTTTACCCATATGATATCAAAATTGATTTACTTTTTCGCCAATGTTTTATTATCAGCTTTAAATTTTTTTTCATTAGCCATTTCCTAAGTTACTCTCCCTTTGCTCCTACCCACCCCCATCCCCACCCCCACAAGAGTCCACTTGCTCCTGTCAGGTCCTTGCTTTGTTTATAGTCTTTTAGTGACAGCATCTATGTTTTCCCCACAGCTATGTTTATGTTTCCAATTTTACTTAAAGAAACAGGATAAGGACATTATTCTGCAAAAAATCAAACACTGAATTTTGTTAAAAGTGAAAAGCATAAGGAAATGTTTGATACTTATGAAAGAAAACTTCTTCAAACACTAAATCTTCCTCTAAGTGATTATCTCAATAATTACTCTTAACCATAGCACTCAAGAAATGCTGTAGGTTTAATAGGAGTGATCCTACCATAGGAGGCAGTTGTAAAAGCAAAAAAGAAAGAAGGTGGAAAATTAATACTTAGGAAATTAGGAGATGCAGGCAATTCTGTAAAGCAGTGTGTTTTACAAAGTACGGCCCGTGGACCAACCACTTGCATGGAAAGCTTGTTAAAATGCAGATTCCTGGGATCTAGTTCAGACCTATTACATCAAATATACAAAGGGGTGGCCTTGGAAACCGCATCTTAAGCTTCCAAGATAATTATTTTGAACTCTAAAGTTAAAAAAAAAATAAGATGACCTCTGTTATAAAACAACTGCACATAGTATTCCACTTTTCCTAAAAGATGCTCTGAACATGTCACTTCAATATTGAAAATCTTCCACCTACTACTTCTTGGAGAAAGAACAGCCTTGCCCTCTAGGATACAGTCTTCAGTTAACAACCTGCCTACTCTATCCCGTACCATGTCCTTTAAGTTCAACCAAAATAGCCCACATGGTACAGAAAAAGGAGCCTTTGCTCAGACCCCTGCCTAGGGAACTCGCTCTCATTTTATGAAAAATCCCTTCTTCCCTTCAAGGTTCACACTGGCCCTCCCAGAAGTTGTCCTCATCAAAAGTGAGTTTACCTTCTTCACATGGCTTAAAGATCAATTAATCATGTTATCTTGTGAAATATTTGATATTTAATATCACTTAACTTTTGAGTTGTATTTAAGTAACATTTATGCCTGGTTTGGCAAACTAGACTGAACAATAGCTAATATAGCTCTTACTATGTGTCAGGCACTGTACTTAATTCTTTACACACATGAACAATTTAAACATAACAACCTTTATTATCTCCCGATCACGCATAGTTAGGACCTTGAGAAGAGGTATCACCTAGTTACTAGTATATAAACAACAAATAACTCATTTACATTAGCCTTTAAAGATGCAACCCCATCCCTGACCATGAGTTATAAAGTGGAATTTACAAACGCATAACCAGCAAGACAAATGTCACTAACAAATTTCTTCAGATAACTAAAAATGCACATATAAAAAACAGGATAGATATGCAGGCTTCTGGGCTTTGCAAATAGGTGGTATGTCAGTCCAATCCTTCTGGAAACACAGATCTGAGAGAACTACTGGGCACAAGACTCCCCGGGCTCTCACACTCAGTATGTGCGACCGTTAGCCTGTAGAGCCCCACGAGAGCTCTCACCCCCCCACGGCGAGGGTCACTAGAGGCAGCAGCACGTGCAGACGTGAGCACAGCTTGGGTACCTCCCACTGGGTGACAGGAATGTCGGGTCAGACATTATCAAATGCCTAGTGAGGTCTGGATGGACTACCTTTTTGCTTTCTCCCTGTATAACATGACAGTCACTTTACCACAGAAGGAAATTATTGATCTGGCCTGATTTCCTTTTCACAAAAACTGGATGTCCATAACTCACCGTGTGACCAAGTGGATGATTACAGACAGTTTGAAAAATTTATAACACTTTCCCAGATCTCACAGATAATTCGTTTATACTATAATGTACTAATCGTTTTTTACTCCTTTAAGGATGTCGACATGTTTACCCACTTTTCAGTATCTTCGGTCTCTCTGAATTCTCAAGAGAGTCCTTAGAGTGCTACTGGCAAAATTTTTAGGTATTCTAAAATAAGGGCCATGAGACTTCCACTTGAGCATATCTAGCTTTCTCAAAATACTCTCCCAAAATTGTTTTATCTTTAAGTTTCTGTTCTGCAATAGAACTCCTTGCTGTACCACCGTATATTATGTCCTTCAAAATAACCTAGTAATCCCTGCTCTCTGCGCCACAGCCCAGCTGGGATGGAATGTCTCTGTATTTATACTGGCAATTAGAAAAGAAAGGAAACAGTTTCACGGTGGTGAGAATAAAATAATAAGGAGAAATTTTATTTTGTGCCTAACAGTGATTAACATGGAAGATTCTAGATCTGGAAACTACTGAGGTTTATAGTCACAGCACCATGGATTTTCATTTAACATAGTAAGCATTAAGTACTTTAAATATTATCTCATGTAATCCCTATAATAACGTTACAAAATAAGGTACTATTAGTATTCTTATTTTATAGATGAGGAAACTGAGTCTGAGAAAGATAAAATAACTTGGCAAAAGTCACAGAGCACGTAAGTGGCAAGGTTGAGATTTGAACCCAGGCAGTCTCGATCAAGAATCCATTCTCTTAGTCTATCTCTTTACATGTCATTCTAACAAAAAAAAAGAAAATGAATATTAAACACAGTGATATTTACAGATTAATTTTTAGTTAACATAACTTGCAGGAATTTTCCCTAAAGAAGGATGAAGACTGTAAAGTGTCAAGAATCCACTCCATTTCATAATAAAATGTTGGGGCAGGGGGAGATTAAGCACTAGGATCAATAAAGGAAAAGAAAAAACAAAATCATCCCTAAAGTCAAACTATATGACCAGCAGGAATGGGGGAGAAGGACAGGCAATGCTGGGAGTAAGAGGAAGAGGCCAAAAGCTGTGAAAAGCCAGGTCAGATTTGACACATTTGGAGGAATACCAAGTAGGACCTTAGAGCCTTCTCTTGCTTTTGTGATTCTCTCATATTTTTGACATTATCTGGTCTCCTGCAGATTGAGGGGAGGAGGAAACTGGAAGTCTGGTGCTGGGCTGGTCTTATACGGGGGGTGGTGCTGGGCTGTCTTGGGGCACAGAAACAATCCCCAGAGGCTGCATTAAAAAAAATTAAAAAAATAAAAAAAAAGAGGGAGGGTCTTTAGTGTCTACTCCCACAGACTCCCTCAGTCATCCCCACACTGCAGATAGTCTGACAACTTTGGGCCTGCTCTACAAACAGCAAATTCGGTAAATTCTGGATGGGGCTTGGGTGTTTGCTTTTTGTTATGTGTGAGTCTATTTGTGGACTCTATTCTGTTCCATTTATCTTTTTTATCAGAGAAGTTGTGAGTTTACAGAAGAATCATGCATAAAATACAGGATTTGCTTACACCACCCCATCACCAACATCTTGTGTAGAACTTTTGTTACTATTGATGATAGCATTTTTAAAACAATTGTACTGTCATGATGAAAGTATTAAAATAGTTCTTTCATCCATTATTTACATTAGGTGTATTTTACCCATATACCACACTATTACCACAACCTTGTATTAGTATCGTACATTTGTTACAATTCATGAAAGAAATTCTTATACTTGTACTATTAACTATAGCCCAATGTCTACAATAGAGTTCACTATGTTGTACAGTCATGCTTTATCTTTTAATTTTTTTTTCTAGTAATGTACACATCCTCAAGTTTCCTATTTTAACCACAAATGGTACTGGGAGAATTGAGTATCCACATCCATAAGAATGAAAGAGGAACCCTCTCTCATACCACATACAAAAATTAACTCAAAGTGGATCAAAGACCTCAATATAAGACCCAGGTATATAAAACTCCTAGAAGACAATATAGAGAAGCATCTTCAAGGTCTTGTGGTAGGCAGTGGTTTCTTAGACCTTACAATCAAAATACAAGCAATGAAAGGAAAAAAAAAAAAAAAAAAAAGATAAATGGGACCTCCCCAAATTTAAAAACTTTTGTGCAAAGACTTTGTCAAGAAAGTGAAAACACAACCTACTCAATGGGAGAAAATATTTGGAAACCATATATCCAAGAATTGTTTAATATCCAGAATACATAAAGAAAACCTACAACTCAATAGTAAAAAGACCAACAACCCAATTAAAAAATGCGCAAGAGACTTCAATAGACATTTCTTCAGAGAGGAAATGCAAATGACTAAAGAGCACATGAAGATGCTTAACATCACTAGTTATTAAGGAAATACAAATCAAATCCACGATGAGAGCATGTCACACCTACTAGAATGGTCACTATTAAGAAACAGAAAACTAGGATACATTGGAGAGGATGTGGAGATATAGGAATACACATTCACTGCTGGTGGGAATGTAAAAAACGGTGCAGCCAATGGCGGAAGACAGTTTGGGATTCTTTAGGAAGCTAAGTATAGAATTATCATATGATCTGGCAATCCTGCTACTAGGTATATACCCAAAAGAACTGAAAGCAGAGACTAACAGATATTGGCACACTGATGTTCATAGAGGCATTATTCATAATTGTCAAAAGATGGAAACAACCCAAGCATCCATCAACCAATGAATAAACTAAATGTGGTACACACATACAATGGAATATTATTCAGCTGTGAACAAGAATGAAGTCCTGATGCATGTGACAACATGGATGAACCTTGAGGACATTATGTTGAGTGAAATAAGCCAGATACAAAAGGACAACTATTCTATGATTTCACAGTTATAAGCAAACTCAGCATTGGATTCTAAAATTCAGGTTACCAGGAGATAGACTGGGGTTAGAGAATTGAGAATTGATGCTTAATTTGTACCGAATTTCTATTTAAGCTGATGGAAAAGGTTTAGAAATTGATGGTGGCGATGGTAGCTCATTGTGAGTGTAATCAACAGAACTGAACTGTATAGGTGAATGTGGTTAGAAGAAGAAACTTTAGGATGTATATGTTACTAGAATAAAAATTAAAAGGGATTAGCATTTTAAAAGCTCCCCCAGTGATTCTGCCTGAAAGGGAGCTTAAAGGCAACCATTGATAGAGGCATTTTCTGCCTGCAAGGCTAACCCTTGCTGCAAGGGATGCTCTCTTAACTACTTTGATTTCGGTGGGTGCACAGCTAGTCAGAGAAGAGAATGAGCTCCTCCAGGTTCACTCCTCATTCCACCTGGACTAGCTGTTTTACTCTTTGAACTTCAATTTCCTCTCCCATAAAATGGGCAGTCTTTAGTGTAATGGACAATACTGTTTTTATGTTATCTAAATGCTATCAGTTGGAAGCGGGTGTGGCTCAGTGGATAGAGCCCCCGCTTACCATATGGGAGGCCCGGGTTCGCGTCCCGAGGCCTCCTTGTGAGGGCACACTGGCCTGAGCGGTGCGGTGGGCTGATGCAGCAACCTCATGGCAGGAAGCGGGTGTGGCTCAGTGGATAGAGCACCCGTTTACCATATGAGAGGCCCTGGGTTCGCTTCCTGGCGCCTCCTTGTGAGGGCAGGCCGGCTCGCGCGGCAAGACCTCACAGCAAGGGGGAGATAAGCAGACACAGAGAAGACACGCAGCGAATGGACACAGCAGCACAAGCAGCAAGGGGGGGATAAATAAATAAAATAAATAAATCTTTAAAAATATAAATAAACAAATAAAATAAAAATAAATGCTATCAGTTTGTACATTATCTATTTCCCCTCCTTCTGGTATAATCACATCTCCCTTCCTAGGGGAGCCCCTTCCCCATGTGCAATGTATATGGTTTGGATGGGGCCATCCCACCTCCACCCAGCTCAGGGTCAGGCATGTGACTCAGAGAAGGCCAGTGAGAGACAGGCCCAGGACTTTTGTTGAAAAGTCCTCCTCCTTAGCTGGGAGCTGCCAGCTTGTGCCCACAAAGGAAAATTCTGCCTCGGAAAGAAGTCCATTGGAAGAAAAGCAGTTTGGGAGAAGAGGGATCTAGAGAAAGTCCAGATGACATCCTGTTAGCCCCAGTCAGGCCTCAATGCCAGGTCCATTCAGAGTCAACTGCTAATGGAGTCTCTTCTTTTTTTTTCTTCCCCTTAAGTCCACATCAGTTCATTTTCTGTTGCTAGAGGCCTAATAAAACCAGCAGCCACCAAATCCCACACCTGAGGTTTGCCCTTCGTGATGGATTTGGAACCTCCTTGAGTTCTTACACACACATACATACACACACACACTCACACACACACACACAGAATCCATGACATGCTAAATAATTGAAGAAAATCTTCATTTGTCTAGAGGAGGAAAGATTGTGGGAAGATGATAGCTATTTTCAAGTATTTGAAGTGCTATAGGGTAGAAGAAAGGGTGGATTTGTTCTTTGCTGTTACAGAAGGCAAAGCAAAGAAGTTACCGGGTGCCGTAACTCTGAACTCTGAACCACAAGGCAGTTTTTTAAGAAAGAGCAGCCTCAGGGAACCAGGAGCTTCTGGGAAGTATGGGTCAGAAGCTAAATGGCCACCTACCCTGCAGAGAGCTCAAGGTTGGGCTGAAGGACTTGTAAAGGTCTGTTTCAATTCTTAGATTCGAACATTCTACATTCAGAGGAAAGAAAAGAATGACAAGACCAGGAACTGGAGGCAAATCTTTCAGCACCTGGCTGCCAATGTCTATATGCACACAGCTCTGTGCCACGAGACAACCTTACCCACAGCACTGGTCTGTGCAGTGATTAAAAGACAAACCATAAATAAATGAAAACACTGGGTGGTACTCAAACCAGAGCAACTAAACTTTTCTTCCGTATCTATAATGTTTTCAGAGGAAATGAAGCAGCTAACTGGACAAAGCTATAAGATGCCATTTTGCATTATTCTACTAAAGAGTTTCTGAAATGTTTGTCATTTTTAAAATTAATTATATTTATTCTAAGATTCTTCTACATAGTGTTTGTCTTGCAAAATTACACGAGAACCCCTCTCAACTAAAGCTGTAATTTCAGGTGCTTGTCTTTTTCTTTCAACTCCAACACTCATTCTCTACATTTCTCTGCCTTATCCAATGTAAAGTATTGCCCTGAAGTATGACTTACAGAGGAGGCTGTACAGGGGTTGTGACAGAAAAAGTATTTTATAATCAAAGCACCTTATAACACACACCTAATTTACAGATGCCAGAAGAACTGAGAGACTCATCTCCCCACAAAACTAGTCAAATAGAAAGTATGACTTTCTATTTCGCACTGAGGAAACTGCGGGAAACTTCTTTCCTTTAAATTCCTAAAGCAAAAAGGATTCCTTTTCCTGGGTTGGTGAGGTTGTGACGGTAGTATGGAATTCAGCTCCCTCCACCAGCCTCTAAAAACTATGCCAGATCAGTAAAGCAGGTGCAGAGCTGATGTGATGAGGAGGTGAATGCCATTTCTTTCTTTAAATGGCATTCCACAATAAAAAAGGAATGTGAAATTTGTGGGGTGTCTCCCAGGGCAGTTGTTAATTATATGCTTGACAGAATTCTTGCATATTATCATTACCCCCAGCCATTTCCTTTGGCACCTGCACAGTCTTTCATACCAAAATGGATAACAAAGGTCAAATTCTGCTGGCAATATAATTCAAGAGATGAATGAAAACAACTGTTTTCCCTTCCTTATTCTGACCTCTCCTCTACCCCCATCCTTTTTTTCCCCTAAATCAGCAGTTTGGAGTTTTTTGTTCTCTCTCTCTCTCTCTCTCTGTGTGTGTGTGTGTGTGTGTGTGTGTGTGTGTCTGTGTGTGTGTAAGGTACAGCAGCCTGCTAAATGAAGATTGTCATTATGCGCCCCCTTAACACAATCCCTAAATTTTAGCAAGGCCCAGAATAAAACACCACATTTCCCAGTCTCTCTTGTATTTAGGCCTGACCATATGACTAAATTCTAGCTAAATGCTAGAAGCAAGCAGAAACAGTATGTGCAACTTTCAGGGAATGACCTCCACACAAAGGGGTATCCCCATGTGCCTTCACGTTTACTTTCCTCTGTTCCTGCTGGCTAGAATGTAGACTTGATGGCCGGCTCTGCTGCAGCCATTTTAGATCATGAAGCAGCTGCTCATATTGAGAACTGCAGAACAGCATGTCAAATACCTGGACTGCTGATGATCAAGAAGCTAGATCATCAGCATTCATATCTAACTTTTTATGATAGAGAAATAAACTTCTATCCTGTTCAAGTCACTCTACATTGGGAGTTTCTGTCACTCACAGCTGGGTCTAATCCTAATTACTAAAAAAAAGAAAGTGATGAAGAATAAATCAATGAAAAGCTGTAAAACAGTTGTATATCTTGGCTGAACATAAAGAATCACCTGGGAAGCCTCAAAACAAACAAAAAACTGATGTCTAGGCTTTAGCCCAAGAGATTCTGATTTAATTGATCTGGGGTAAAACCTGAACATCATTCTTCTTAAACTCCTAGTAACAGCCAACACTAAACAAAGGATAACTAATGAAAAGTGTGCCAATCAGCAAAGAGTATACTCCTAAATTATCAGATTCAATTAAAATTTACTATACACTAGGGGTTTTCATTTTACTCTAGTGAATTTTTATTTGAGGTTTTTAATTTTTATAACTACTTTGTTAAATATGCATTTTTATCCTCATTTTATAGATATGCAAACAGGTTCAAACGGGGTTGTATGATTTGTCCAACATTGATTCTAGATTAGTCAAAGTGGTACTGATGCAAAGTACCAGAAATCTGTTGGCTTTTATAAGGGGTATTTATTTGGGATAGACGCTTACAGTTACCACGCCCTAAAAAGTCCAACTCAAGGTTACTTCCTCACCAAAGTCTGCTGCCATGTGTTGAAGCAAGATGGTGGGTGACCTCTGCCTGGTCTCTCCTTCCTTCTTCCTCTTAAGACTCCATGGGCCCAGCTTCTTCTGATCTAAGCTGTAGGCTAGCATAGGGCTCTCTCTCCTCCCAGGGCTTGAGCCTTCTCCTTTCTGTCACATGGCAGGACCAAAATGACCAGGTTCTCTCCTCTTCTGTATCGTCTCGTGTGTCATGACAAAGTTCTCTCCTCTCATCTATTGAGCTCTCTCTTCCCATGTATCTACCTCTGTGCATCTTCTTGAGGGAGTGTCTGTTTCTATCAGCCCACGAAGGGGACTGGGACTCAACCCTGAGTCATGCCCTACTGACGTGGTCGAATCAAAGCCCTAATCTTGATTTAATCAAGCAAACACAGAACTTTTGAATTTAACCCAATCAAAGGGTATCACACCCAGAGGAACAGACGAGTTTACAAATATAGTACCTTATTTGGAATTCATAAATAATATCAAACTCCTACAATATCTTAACTAAATGACTATCTACTAACCTTCCCCGACACTCTTGCAACAGAAAGTGTGGTCCAAGGACAAACAGCATCAGGCTCATCTGGGATATTAGAAATGCAGAATTTCAGGCCCCACCCCAGACCCACAGAACCAGAATCTACATTTTCAAATGAATACACTTAAAATCGGTATTTTAAATCTGTGGTATACACTTCATATACTTTACCTGACCAAGAAACTGGGTGAGAGTTCACAGGAGTAGAGGCTAAAGGGGAGAAAATCTTGATAATGGGAAAGGCTAGACCAGGCAGAAAGAAACTTGCCAACTCTGGAGGAAAATGTAAAATTGCGATACACAGTAAAAGAACTGGTCGCTTCAGCTCCTTCTTTAAGAAGTGACACTTTCAGAAGATAAATTTATATACTGTTTAATAAACTAGCCCAGGACATATGATAAATAAGCTGAATCACACAAAAGTTCCTTTCATCAAATATTGTCTTACATAATGGTTCTAGTACCTTCATTTGGTTGGAACAAAAGTACCATATCTTTTTTTTTTTTTTAATCAATTCATACACACCCAAAAAAGATAGGTATTATTTCCATCACTTTTCAGATAAAGAAATTGGGCTCGAAATGTAGCTGAAGGTCAAAGGAAGGAAGCAGCAGGGTGTGAGATCCATTCTCTGGCCATTCATTATGCAATGGCTTTTAAAGTAACTTCAGGGTGAAGCTGCCAGGGTGGCAATTTTTTGTCCTAACTGTTGTAAAAGCACATATACATCTATAACGCCATATCATGTTTATTCATTGCCACATGCTCAAATTCATTGCAATTAACCTCCCATTTTTTTAACCTCTAGTTGGTATTTAAAAGGTCCAAGCACTGTATCAATATATCAAAACAAAACTGTTGCCAAGAAGAATGTCCCCGGGGGGGGGGGTCTACTCAAAGGGTGTACCACACCCCATTCCCCAGTATCTCTCAAATACTGAAGTATTGGGGAGTGAGCAACAGGACAGGAAATACTTGTGCTTTCTCTAGAAAATCTCAATCTATAAAGAGTAATGAATGCATTCACAGTCTTCATGAACAGTCAGTCCAGCAAGGAGGAATAGGTATTGTTTAGTCTTGTAGATCACTGGAGGTTAATATCAACACAGCAGCATGCTTACATTCTAACTTTACAATCTAGATGTCATGTTTTATGTTGCCTCTTTCCACACATCTTCAGATCCGTTACACATTCATTCTACAACATGTGACTGTTTCATCTTAGACATGGCCCTTCAGTTTAGGTTTAAAATACACCTCCCTTGCTTTGTGATGGGGACAGACACTGCCTACCCAAGGCCACTGAAGTAGAATAAGAGAAGTTTGATTATCTTAATATTCACTCATTCAC
The DNA here is from genome assembly GCA_029593785.1 of Cabassous unicinctus. Taxonomy (NCBI): domain Eukaryota; kingdom Metazoa; phylum Chordata; class Mammalia; order Cingulata; family Chlamyphoridae; genus Cabassous; species Cabassous unicinctus. The sequence goes on from JAQZBX010057474.1 coordinate 16,009, forward strand.
ATTCATTCATCAACAATTTATTGAGCACCTACTTTGTACTAGGTTCTGCTCTAGGGGCTGGGCAGGCAGTGAACAAAAGAGAAAAGTCCCTGCCCTCACAGAACTGAGAGTCCATTAGGCACAAAGTCATTAAACTAAATTATTGGTCTGCTACATGGTGATAAATGCCATAAAGAAAAATATATCAGGGAAGGGGGACAGAAAGAAAAGGGATCAATTTCAAACAGGGTTTGTCAAAGAGGATCTCATTAAGAAAATCATCTTCCAAGTAAAAATCAGAGAGTGTGCTCTGGCAGTTTGAAGCTAGATGGACCTCAGAAAATTAGGTTCTTAAAGTTAACCCATTCCTGTGGGTAAGGACCCACTGCAGGCGGGAACTTTTGATTAAGTTACTTCAGTTAAGGGCCTTTTGATAAGGTTACATCAGTAAGGCATGACCCAGGGTGGGTCGTAATCCGCTTACTGGAGTTGTTTATAAATGGGATGAATATGGAGAAGAAAAAAAGCCACAGGAGAAAATCAGGGGACACTAGAAGCTGAAGCAATGAAACCCAGAAGAAAAGGAAGAGACCAGCATTTTCACAGCTTCAGAACTGAAGGTTTTTAAGCCAATAAATCTCCATTGTAAAAGCCAACCTATTTCTGGAATACTGCATTTCAGCAAACTAAAAGAGGTATATGGCAGTTTGAGATTATTTAGGAATCCCCCCAAAAAAAGAGAAAGATTATGTTTGTAAACTGGTCTGTTCCTCTGGGTATGATACCCTTTGATTGTATTGAATTAAACTGTTTTGAGTTTACTTGATTAAATCAATTTATTAGGGCCTTTGATTCAACCAAATCAGTAAGGTGTGACTCAGCTTAAGTCAACCCCACCTTGGTGGGCTGATATAAATGGGGCATTCACTCAAGACGACACAAGAAGGAGATAGAGAACTTTGCCAGTTTTGATCCTGGAGCCCCGGAGAGAGATGAGCCATTCACCTGATAGTTTGCAGCTGAGTAGCTGAGAAAGCCTGGAAAGAAACAAGCCCTATGCCAGATTGATATAGGAAGCCCTAAGAGATAAGCCCTATGCCAGCCTACAGCTGGGATCAGAAGAAGCTGGGTCCACTGATGCATTTTAGAAAGAATTAGAAGTCTCTGCCCACCTTCCTCCAAAATAAGCTGGTAACTTTGACTAACCTGAATCCTATTTTAATAAACTTGAAATAAACATTGCCCTAAACAATTAATAAGAATTGGAATTAGGCTTCCCTCAGAGCAGTAACACATTTTTACATTCCAAGTCATTTCTTCCCACCCAAATACAGAACCTGTCCATCTGGGGTCTCCCAAATGGCAAATCAAATTCACCTGGAGAGGTTTTGCTTTTGTTTTTCCCCTCTACTCCTTAAATGCACATTTCCAAACTGCACCTCCAGAAATTAGCCCAACAAATTGCTAATTTTCAGTAGCACTTTTAGAGACTCTAAGTATCTGGTCTGGAATCTATTGTTCTCTACTATATCATACTAACCAGGTGCTATCTAGTTATATTTCTAGTTACGTTTCTTATATTTTTGACTCACACTGCACTCAACTCTTAAGAATTGTCCCATATTTACAGTTTGCCTTGCTACTTAGAGAGTGAGGTTTCTGAGGGAAAGGATGATTAATAATCTCTGTATTCATAGTAAGGACAATGCTACGCAAAACAGACAAAAACATATTGACTGATACCATGGAAAAATATATATAATCATGCTTCATTAATGGATTCATTCATTCAAAGATCATTAACTGACTACTAGGTATCTCTGTGAGGCATTATTGTCTCAGACAAGACAATGCCCTTGGCCTCTAAGAGCTAAGTTTGCAAAAGCTCCCACTCCCACTCCGAATATAGGTTCCAAAATATAGTTTTGTTCACCATAATATTTCCACTATCCATAA
>JAQZBX010057475.1:0-17954 GCA_029593785.1 Cabassous unicinctus
GAGGCATCCCCATCAGGAAGGAAAACTCATGGACAGGGGAGTCATCGGCTTCTTACAAGACACTCTGCTATGTCCTGCCATGTGAGAGAGAAGCCCGTGGAGAGGGAAGCGGGGAACTTGTAGGAGTGAGAGAGATTTGATTTAAGCCAAAAATTGGGGGACAATAGAAGTGGAGAGCTGGGAAGTGGGAAGGGCAAGGCTGGGGTCAGGAAAGATCAAGAACTTGAGAATGACGCCGGACTGTGGCATACTGGGATGGAGGCAGGGAAATCCGCGGAGGGGTGGGCGGGCGCGCGCTCGCGGAGATAAAACTCCAGCTGATACAACCCACAAAGGCGAGCGCGTGTGTCCCAGTCAACCAAGGGGAGGGATAAATGGAGCGACTCGCTGAGCCACACACAAGCAAAAACAGAGCCATCTCTTTGAAACAGAAATGAAACAGTCGTGGCCGGAGAATGCCAAATATTTGTGAGATGATGTGAACAAAGGGGAAAAGTCAATCCAGGGAAGTTTGAGTTTCTCTGGTTGGAGCTTTCAGCGGCTCCGGTCACTGGATACTTTATGAGAATGTCCTTTGCCCCTGCTCTCCCTCTCTCCCCGTAGAAAAATAAATCCTTGGCAAAATGAGACTTGACGGCATGAAAAGAGGAACGTCTCCAGGCTGCCCCAGCTGGTGCAGGCGCGGGCGAGTCAGAGGTGCCAAGTGGGAGAACGTTGGGACCGTGGCTGAGTACTGTAGCCCCCAAAATGCCCACCCCCGTTTGTGGTGCAGAGGACGTGGCCTTCAGCGGACCTGGGGCAGGTGCCCCGCCGAGGAAACCTTTGTTTCTCTCCCGCGTCCTTCCTGCCAGACCAGCTCCTTGGTATTCCTGATTTAGTTTACAGCCTGTGCGTCAGCCCTGCTCCTCAGCGTTGCAGCCCTTCAGCCACTCCTACACCCCACCGCGCCCACCCTGAGACACCCTTCCCCCTCTCCCTTCTTTAAACCACAGCATCACACAGGCCACAATGCAGTTGCCCATAAATGAGAAAGCGAGGAGCCAACCATACCTGTTTGAGGAGATGGCCTTTTAATTAGCCCACTCCAGCTGCCGTAAACAGCCAGGCTCCTGCCCCACCTCCTCTCCCCTCCCCTCCCGGTGCCCTCTCCCAGCCTCCCAGCTCACCCCCACCCCTTCTATGTAAAAAAGCCATAAAGCTTTTCTCCAATCGCTTTCTCGGAGTTTATGCAACCCCCAGAACACAGGTTGATTGGAAAGGTCTCTCTCCTGGATAACAACAATTCAATGTGCCTTGACATTTTAATAGCCTGCCGTCCTGGTGAACACAATCGAGCAAGGCAGTGAAGCAAAAATCATTAGGTAAGCAAGATAATCTAAGCGGAATCTGCCGCCTGTTCTCTCACATCTGGGGGCAGGTTACACAGCTGGGGAAGCTCACCATGCTGAGACCTCTCTCCCTGGTGGCGCTTTGGTATGTGTGAATGAATAGATACACTCGTTTAGCTAGAAACCCACACCCCTATGCAACTGGGAGATAAACATACCCGAGCAAGTGCAGACCCACTGAAGCCCCAATGTGAAATAGCTTGCCAGTACATGAATTGACAAAGAATCAAAATATCTATCAACCACCACCAAAATAAATGTGCTATTCTCAATGCAGAGAACAAGGCAAATATTTGGTTGGGGTCTCTAATATCAACCGTTTTTAAACTTATGTTTAAGCTTATGTTTTGCCATGCACAAAGACGTCTTCATTTATATAAAGATTATTAATATATATGTCATGGCTAAACATTTAAGGTAAATATAAATAGATAATATAAAATATTTATATTCATTGCATGCCAGGTCCAGTTATAACTGTTTCACATCTGCAAACTCATTTAAACCTTATAATGCCTAATAATACTATGAGTATCCCCATTTTACAGCTGAGGTAAACAGGGCACAGAGAGTTTAAGGAATTTGACCAAGGTCATCCTTTAGTAAATGGGGGAGCTGGGATTTGGATCCAACCGGTCTGACCCTAGAGTCCAGGCTCTTACCTACTATGCTATTCTGTCTCCCATAAAAAGTAAATCAGGGAGCAGATGTGGCTCAAGGAGTTGAGTGCCTGCTTCCCACATGGGAGGTCCCGGGTTCGGTCCCCAGTGCCTTCTAAAAACAAAGACAAACAACAAGCAGACAAACGAAAAAACCAACTCAGGGGAGCCGATGTGGCTCAGTGGTTGAGCACCAGCTTCCCACATCCAATGTACCAGGTTCAATCCCCGGGACTTCAAAAAAAAAGTGAATTAGATAAATAAATAGAAAATGTATCATGTGTCTTTATAAGTTCAGTGCATTCCTTCATGAACGTGTATATTCACACACATACAATCTACATATATTCATGTGGACACTCAAAAGGTGTGCCTGCAAAGTGGTGTGATGACTTCTTTTTAACACCAACACCTGTATTTATATATTCAGCCATATTCGTATATCAAGCATCTGTGAGACCCAAGGTCAAGTGCAAGAGTACTGAGGATACAACAATTTAATTAGACACAACCACCACCCTCAAGTAACTCCTAGCATACGGGGAGGTCAAACAGGCAAGTGGATGCTTAACCTTGCAGATATTAGGTACAGGCTGACCCAGAGTGGCAGAGGCCAAGAGGACCCCACCTCTCACCCCCACTGGCGTGACACATCCCCCTCCCAGAGTCAGCTGGGGAAAGCACACACTTATTTTCATGAGGTCACCATCCCTCAAAACACTTAGGGAGCTCCATTTGGGAATGGGCTTCAAAACCATTTTCTTAGCAGCCCAAGCAATTGAGTCTTGCTGCTTGATAATTACACGGAACACACACACTCACACCCCTTTCTTAGGAGGGAGTCAGGAGTGACATCACAGAACCTGGGGAGGGAGGGACGGCAAAGAGACGACAGAAAATTCTCCTGTTGGATTCCAACCCTCCCCAGCCGTGATGCCCCTCTCTTCCTCCACACAAGTCCCCGGGCAAACATCCGTTTGCCTGGGTGCTGACTTGGCAAGCCGCTCACTTTATGAATATGACCCTCAGAGGGGAGAGCCCCTCTCAGCAGCCCCCGAACTATGTTATCACCATTATTAAGGAGCTTAAAGAGGAGCTGGGAGGACGAGACGCCACTGGAATTGCAGCCTGATTGTGATTGATGTGTTCCTATTAGCGCCTCAGTGTTATCTCTCTGGATGGCAAGAGCAGCCAGTGGCTTGTAACACAACAGATTACCTGAGTTCTCAGCCTTAGAAGGATGTTTAAATAAAATATAGTCCCTTTTAGCAAGAGGCTCATTTTCTCCACGAGGCTCCCAGACTATTTCATGTCAGCTCTGATTGGCTGCGACTCTCCTCAGTAAACATGTCTTATCATTAATAATTCTTTACAAGCACAATCTCCAGGAGTCCTCTCTCTGTCTCTCTCGCTCGCTTTCTCTAGGTGACTGGACTCAGACACATCACGCTCCAGTTTGGGTTCCAAGGTGCTTCTCTCTGGATTTTCACCTGCCTTGCCAAAAATGATTGATTACGCCGGGCCGACTGGGTGTCCGGCGATACCCAACAAATGACTTTGGCCCCTAACAGCAGGCCTTGGCCAGATAGAAATCAATATTTCACCATTAAAATCTATCAAAGAAGAGTTAAGGCACCATCTGTCCCTGCCGCCTCTCTATGGTGTGTGAACATTAAATCCGACACTTGTACTACATGGGTAATCAATATATAGTGGTTCACAGATCATTTGTGGTTCCCTTTTAGCAGTGATGGATGTCTGGAATCGTTGTGATTCATTTTGTCAGACCATTAAACAAGATTCTGTCCAGTTCCTTCCTGATTTCATTTAGAGGATCATTCTTCACAGTTCATAAGAGGGAAACGGTTTTACCAATCTGCTTCTATTTCAATAAGTCACTTTATAGAGATTTTGTGTCCTCCAGACTGTAAAAATTCTGGAGCGATAGTACAAACAGACCTCTAAAACTATTCACTGCATGACATATGCATAAAGTGTGAAGAGAGGAATGTAAATATGTTTACCTCTTTATCTGCAAATGTTGGTTTTAACCCCCTCCTGGCTGGAGAGCTGGCCTGCAGGGCGGGCGCTCCAGGAATGGCGCCTGCAGCGGCAGGGGGAGGAGGGGCCGGCTTGGGGATTCGGGGCTCAATCGCAGAGGCAGGGGGGGAACATCCGCGGAACCCCTCACGGGCACGCTTAAAAGCAAATGCGAATAGCTTTTCGGGGCCGCATTTCAGAGGCTTGCCTTAGTCAAGCTGATCTCACCCAGACTATCCCATGCAGAATGACCGTCAATTGCCTCTTTGTACTTCTCACAGCTAAGAGAAGACACTTACCAGGTCCTTGAGGGCCCTGACGTGGATGAACAAGCCCAACCATCTGTGGAGCGCGAACCCGCGCCAGGACACGCGCATGCGCCATTCTCAGCCTCCACAAGACTGCTGTAGGTCCTGTGATCCCACTTTCCAGTGAGGAAACTGAGGCTCAGAGAAGTTAGGTAACCTGCCTAAGATTACCTTAACCAGGGAATGTGAACGTCAGGACCCAAACCCGGTCCTGTCTCATGCCAGAGCCCGTGTGAACTATGCTCAGCTTGGCTGGGTGTGATTTTATTTCAACCCAAGTGAATTTCCATCAGTGCTCCTGGGCTCCTTTCTTTCACTAACTAATCCGGTTGTTATTAGGAAATAAAATGTTTTTTTCTTGTTGTCTGTAGCAAGATCACTCCTAAGCCAAACACTTGATTTTAAACTATTTTCTAGTTTAGGATTATTGGATAATTATGTCACTGTTCCTGACAATCATGTAGATAAAGAGATTTTGATTTAAATGTTAATGTATTAACATATCTATACACATGTATGCATATATGTGTCTATATACATATAAAATAAATATAAAATACATAATCTATAGAAAATTGTGTTATTTGTAATAAATATGTATAATTTGAAAGGCCTTAGAGATGATTTAGCTTTTCCTTCTTCCCTTTCCTTTTATAAATAAAGCTGTTGAGGCTCAGAAAGAATAAAAGCTGGCCTGGGGGCAAGAATTTTGTTTCCAAGTCAAAATACGGTACCAAAAAAATGATAAGGAACATAGTGTTACTCGATTATGATTTGGGGGTGACATGTTTGTTGAGGAAAAGATTGGGAGAGAGCTGTACCCATTTTGCAGTTGGGGAGAAGGGGAAAACCTCCACAGCATTTTTACTCCCATCCCAATGCACTAACCACTGCCTGAGGTGAACATTCCCTAAAATTCCAGCAGGGAAGGAAATATCAGAGAGGGGCACGTTTGGGAGGTGCCATGTCATGGATGAGAGAGCTTTGGAAGTCTAGATGAAATACCCATGTGTGCTACTAAATAGCTGTGTCACCTCAGATATGTCACTTAACCTCTCTGAGCATCTGTATCACACTTAACTCACAGGGTTACTGCGAGGATTGAATGAAACAATACAAACCTCAGCACAGGCCCTAGCATAGTTCATGTGAGTGCCCTTCTGTCCTTTTCTTCTTCCCTTCCTTATCTTTCATAAATGTGTATTATATGTATTTCTAACCTCCAATAAGAACCAGTAATGGGATCTGCCACATAAGAATTTATCTAAGTCCTTCTTGAGTCTAGAAACAAAAAATCTAGGAATTAAAAAGAGAATTGAGATGTCCTTTAGTCCAACCATTGACCCAATGCAGGAATCTCTTTTGCCACCTGCCTGACAAGTCATTTTCACTGACCAGGAGCTCAAGGCGTCATGAGGAAGTCCACCTCTTTGCTGGACAGTTTTTTAATGATAAATTTCCTCCTAAATCTGCCCCTATGGAAATTCCATCCATTAGTCTCAGTAATAATTCTAACCCATAACCACCGCATGTTCCATGTAATAATTTAACAAAATGAAAAGAAATGTTCCTTTTAACTTGCATTAAAACTACCTCCTTGCAGCATTTTGATTATTGAACTCGAATCCAAGAGGTTTGTGACTGCACCCAAGTTTACTTTACGCATGTCCTTCTGTTGGCTTTGATCACATCCCAGCTCATATTGAATGAGGGGGAGATTTATTTTCCTCCTTTTGTGAAGCCCCCTTGGTCCTTATCACTCCCTGCGTTGTCTGAGCCTTTCCAGTTCCATTCTTGAGCATGAAATCCAGAACTGCACAGAGTACTTCCTATTCAATTTTATACTTTGGTTTTCATCTATCTTTTTCTTCCTTTCTTCCGTTGTTCTCTTTCCTCTTATTTTTCATCCATGAAAGGATCCATGCTTCCTTCCACCTGTTATCCCAGTCAAAGCAAGAATGCCAGTATACACACCATGCCTGAACAATGTCCCATAGTAATGGAATGAAGCCAAGTCCAGCTCTGACAGCAATGGCAGCCCCAGAGGCTGTCGAGGCAGCAGTTGCCCACCTTCACCAATGATCCCAGACCTGAGTGTAAGTCCCAGGTGGGCAGGCCAATATCCATGCCAGGGATCCCAGGGCAGGCTGTTCTCATTTGCTCCCACCATTCACACTCTCCATAATCACAAAATTAAATCCAACAATTGTCTGTTGAGCATTCCTAAGAAAGCTCCACTGAATTCTCACGGTCTCAAGTTGTTCAAGTGGGAGGGCCCATCACACAGGGTGCCCGGGCTTCACGCTGCCCATTGTATAGGGTGACAGTGCTTCACTCAGCCCAGTTGCCCAGTTCCCATATTACTCATCGCCCACTGAGGTTAATCTTGTGGGCCTTCTCCTCCAACACCACCCTATACACACACACACACACACACACACACACACACACACATTGACCTTTCACTTGCTCTGCTCTGATGAGGTTCTGAGTTGAAGGGGGCTAGTTGCATCTTGGGCCCCTTCTGCATAGTGTCTTATAGGCTGGCTGGGCCCTGTGATTAGTTTAAAGTAAAATCAGAAAATCTATTGCCAGCATGTGCTAGGGGAGGACTTGTGACCCAGGCTGACATTGGCTTCCCAGTTGTGGGGAAAGAAGGTGGGTGGCTAGACCAGCCCTGAAAGCATAGGCAGGGACCCATCTGCTAAGCAGCAGGGCCTCACTCCTGGGTGACCTCCTTGAATCATCAGAGGCCATTTAAGGGCAGGGAGACCCTGACTCGTAGTGTCCCCACAGGCTGGGGAAAGGGCTGCAGGGTGTCAATAAGAAATATCATAATTGGGAGATTCAGCCAGTGGTTCTCATCTGAGGTGGGGGGTATAGTTTCCCTGGCAGCACTGAGAACTGTGACCCTGTGTTGTTACTATGACTGAGGGTGCTATGGGCAATTAGTGGGCAGGGCAGGTGATACCAAGTGTGCTGTAATGTGCAAGAGAGTTCCATGCAATGACGAATTGCCCATTCAAAATGCCAGTGGCACCCACTAACTAAGTCCAACTTTCTAATTTTATAGATGGGGAAGGATTTGAATGATTTCCTCAAAAAAGACCTAGAGAGAATGTTTTTTCAGTCCAATGGTGTCAGTTTAAATTCAGTTCTCCCAGGAAAAATAATCCTGAAAATTATTCCTTCCCCTTTAACCCATCACTAAGGCCAAGACCTTAGAAATGGAAAGAGAAGTGATATTCATTGAAAGTGCCAAATCCTGCAGTAAGTCATTAAGATAGATTATCACTGCAAAAATAAACCCTGTAAATCAGGTGGTACTGTAGGAAAGGAAACTGAGACCCAGAGAGGGTAAGTAACCTGACCAAGGTAACACAGCTCATCCCTGGCAGAGCCAAGATTCAATCTCAGCTCTCCCAGGAAGCACAGCACACAATCCTTCCACAGAGTCCCATAGCAAAGCCCCACTGGGCACCCAAACCATACCACAACCTTAGTAAAATTGAGAGGGTCAAAGTTCATCTTGGACCCTTTCCTTCTCCTCCCTGTGACAAACGTAGTTCCCCTACCTCATCCCTTCACCACCCATCTTGGTCCACAGAAGCTGGTTAGGGGTTATTGTTGCCAGAAATTTTTGCTTTTTCCAAGAATTCCTGTGCTATGTGAAATTTGTGAAAATATAAGAAAGGAAGCACCCATTGTAGAGTGGGAATGAGGAAAGAAATTACTGCTTGAGAAGTAACACATCTTTCTTGAACTGTTACAATTTCATAATTTTGCCTTGCATAAACCAGACTGTTAGACCTGTTGAGGAAACAGCTGGATATTTGCCTGTTGCTTATGAATGACCAAGTCTGAACTTTTCCATTTTCTTCTTCATTGACCTTGTTGAATCACTCAGTATGGAGAGGGGGTATAATAATAGTGAAGAGAGGTGCAGAGAGGGTGGGGAAGATGGCTCTTCAGTTTAGGTTCTGAGACCTTCAAAGAAACAGGAAAATGGAAAAGAGCAACTGTGATGATAAAAAAAAAAAAAAAATGACCCATCTTAGCAAGTTTTGAAATCCTTTATGTATTTATTCAGGAAGTCTGGAATCTTGTTCTACTGTTTCCTAGCTTGTTATCTTGGGCAAATGGCCTGACACTTTCTGTACCTCAATTCTGTCAATTGTGAAAAAGTAAAAAAAATAAAATAAAATAAAAATAGTGTAGCAGATTCTGCTGCTCAGTGTGGTCATTAGAAATGAACCTAGAAATAAAGCCCCTAGCACTTAGTAGGCAATCAGCAATGGAAGCCGCTGTGACAGACTCACTAGAGAATTGAGTGATAGGATGGGGTGGGGGGTGTACCAAATAGTTCATCACCTCCAAAGCTCTGACTCTGCTCTTGTCAATCTCTTTTTTCCCTAAAGAGGTGGGGGGAGGGGGGAACCGCAAGGAGGGGAGTTTTCAGGGAAACAAGACTAATCGGGATTTTACCATCAAGGCAAATATATCCAATTAACAGCTATTAACGAAGCATTTTCTGGCACTGTGCACAATGAAGGCCATTCTATCTAGTGGAAATTAATCTTAATTATTGGTACCTGCATACATACGTGCAAAGGGAAGCAACCCACATTAATCTACATTAAACTTAATAGCAGTCCGTGTATTATCTATTCTGAGTCAAAATTGACTGCTGGCCCCTGCATAGATATCTGCAGTGCTAACTCAAGTAATTACAGTGCAGTGGGTCTCAAAGACACAATTTGTTCCCTATATAATAAATCAGCTGCTAGAAGCTTTTTATAATTAAAAACCAAAAGGGAAAAAAAAAATAGAACTGTATAGGCGAATGTCATTTTCTGCTAAGGGAGAGTAGGAAAAAGGAAAGCAGATCTCCTTGCTGCCTAGTCTGAAAGGAGAATGAAATGCTCATCTATGATGGATTCCTAAAGGGAGAGATAAATAGTGTCGGATTTTCAGAAATATGGGAACTAATGTTTGTAGAACCTCAAATGTAAGGTTTCTGGGAGGACTTAACTTCGTTTCCAGGGAGACCAATAAGGCTATCAGGGCAGAAGCCTTAGATGAACTGGGATTTTCAGTGGTATGGGTCAAGGTGGAAGGTCAAGTTGATTCTACTAAATTCCAGTTAAACGGGGACTCCCTGCATTAACCATGAGGAAAGGAAAATGCTGACTATGTTCACTTTCTCTGTGCTTCCCACAGCCCTTCCTATCAGGGTGCCAAGTTTTTATTCAATTGCTGATTTTCAGAGGTTGCCTTCACCTTTCTCATCTCAATCTCCAGGAATTACCAGCCTGCCCTCTGGTCGGTTAGGGCCTTTTCCAGGTACCTAGGATTGCAGACCTGGTGGAGTTCACTGTAACTTCCAAGGCCGTCCAGTCCAACCTCCACCTTTCACCACTGTCGAGAGCTGAGCTTGAAACCACCAGCCCAAATCAAAGTAACAAGGAAGCCTTGAAGGAAGCCTTTATCTGTTTGCAGCAATAGCATCAGCAAGAGGCCAGGAAAAATGTTCACACACACACATACACACACACACACACAATATGGCAGTGGGGAGGGTCAAATGGATCCAGGCAGAGCAGAATCATTATCTCATTGTTGAGGGAGCCCCCAACAAAAAGCTCCTGCTGTCTCATGGACTGGGGCGGGGAGGGGGGCAGAGCAAGGAGTGGAAAAGTACTGCATACTGAGTCAGAGTGGAGAAAAGTGTCTTTGAGGTCCCGGATAAGGAGATCTCAGCAGAGGCGACTGGGAAGGACCTTGGCCAAGGGCCCAGCCATGGGGAGGCCTCGGAATGGAGGCGTTTGGGCTAAGAATGTGTAAAAGCATGCAAGCCCCTCCAGACTGTGCACCAAGACTGGGGGCGGGGAGGGGGCAGCTTCCCCCAGGCGGCCTGCAGGGCAAACCCTTCTGAATTGCCTAAGGTTGGCCAGAAAGATCACACACGGGATTTTGGCCTGGAGCTGGGGATGGCTAGGCAATGTGCAGGTAACACATGGACTGCATTGGCTGGGAGCTGACCAGCAGGCCCACCATCATCATAGTCCACATCAGGAAGTCAACCCATCTGACCTGGTGCGATGGGGCCATAAGCTCACCCTAGCCCAATTTTCTCAGACTGCCCTGTCCCATCTCCCAGGCTCACCCCAATGGCAAACGCTTCCTAAGCCTTTACCCCCTCCTCTCTCACCTTTGGGGCCCTCCTGAGCTTACCTTCCCTCCACCAGCTCACTTACCCCTCCTGCATCCCAAGCAGGGTGTACGTCCAGCTACGCAGGTTGCATGTATATCTGCAAAGCGCAAGGTTCCTCTTGCATGTGTGTCTCAGTGGCCCTGACAACACTCTTGCACCCTGTCACCAATGTCTTTTCTTAACCTTGACTCTGCCCTCCACCTCCTCCAGCCCTCCCCATTCGTATCCTCAGGTGTTCTCAGCCTCCCGGGCTCCTCAACTAGCTAACACCCTGCTGCTCCTGCCACCCCTCACTGATATCCAGGTCAGGTTCTGATTCCCCCACTGGGATCCTTTGCCCTTGATCCCTGGTCAAGTTGAAACTCCTCCTGGACCACAAACCCCAGGCTTCTTCCTTCTTTCCAGCCCTGGCGTCTTCCTATCTCCACTCTCTAAGTCTGTGTGAAGCTCTTGCCGCCACCTCCTCCTTCCCCATATACAATTGTATCCTGTAACACAAGTTTAAAATAAAAAAATGGGAAGCGTATGTGACTCAAGCGATTGGGCTCCCATCTACCATATAGGAGGTCCAGGGTTCAATTCCTGGGGCCTCCTGGTGAAGGCAAGCTGGCCCACACGGAGTGCTGGCCCACGTGGCGAGCTGGCGCAGCAAGATGACACAACAAAAAGAGACACAGAGGAGAGACAATGAGAGACACAGCAAACCTGAGCTGAGGTGGTGCAAGAGATTGAGTGCCTGTCCCCCACCCCAGAAGATCCCAGGATTGGTTCCCAGTAGCACCTAAAGAGAAGACAAGCAGACACAGAAGAACACAGAGCAGACACAGAGAGCAGACAATGAGGGGGAGGGGGAGATAAAGAAATCTTTTAAAAAATTTAAAAAAAACAAGAACGCTGAATATGTTTCCTAGAGGCATTTTAGAAAATACAGAAAAATAAAGGCAGTCAGTGTTAATCTTTGGTGTTTATTCCTCGTGTCTTCTTTCTGTGGATGTATAGTTTACACTCTCATTTACAAAATGGGCATGTAATTGACACCAATTTTTAAAATGATCATCACTTCTTTTTTAAAAAATACATGCCCTTGTCTCTCAGGATCCCACCCCAAAGGCAAGCAGTCTTGCCAGATTAGTTTGTAACTTTCAGAGGTGTATTATGGGTAAACAAACATATATGAGTCCAAATGTATTTTTTACACAAATGATGGGAAACAACACATTGGTTTACCCCTTACTTTTTCACATAAATATTAGAGATAATTAATATACATCTACAGTAGCTTTCTTTATGCATATATATATCGTTAAGTAAAAGAATAAGTAATGGAACAGTTGGGGTTGAGATACAGCAAAAATCACTAGAGAGGTATTTGAACAAGTGAATTTCATAGTACATTGTCCTCCCCCATATATGAATTCTGCCACCTTCTCTTTGGCCACCCAACCTTATCCATAAGTGACCTTCCAGATCTGCTTGAATACCTCCAACGATGAGGAACTCACTTCCTCAGGAGGCAGTCTTAGGTAATGCAGCTCTTTTCCTGAGCCTTCTCTGCTTCATATTGAACTAAAATCTTTCCACCTGTTTCACACATCCCTGAAATCCAGCAATTTTATCTTTAATGTATCCTTCAGCATTAAAATCCATTTCACCCATTTGGACACTTTATAGCTACTACTTGACATTATTTCTTAACCATATCATAAGAGAAGGCCTTGCCCTTAGAATTTAACTTTAAGTTTATGAAATTCAGAGAGCAAGGCTTAGGTTTCTTTCCCATCTCTTCCAGGGCCTGCCATAGCGCTTCGCACACTGAAACTGGATAGCTTCTCCTTGTTGCCCCAGTCTCTGCTAGGTTATTAACCCTCTAGAGGCTTTCCTAGCACCCCTATTCCCAGAACTGTCCCAACTATTGTAGTGGTCTGTTTGTGAGCTATATCCCCAGTGGCTTATGCAAAACCTGCATCGGTTTTCAAAAATATGTGTTTGGTGAATGTTGGGGATTGAATTACATCCCCCACAAAAGACATGTTCAAGCCCCAACCCCACCTTGTTGGTGTGAACCCATTTGTAAATAAGACCCTGGAGGATGTTATTAGTTAAGGTGTGGACTCATTTGTGAATAGGAACATCTAAGACCCTTGTATTAGTCAGCCGAATGGATGATGATGCAAAGTAGCAGAACTCTGTTGGCTTTTATAAAGGGTATTTATTTGGAGTAGAAGCTTACACTTACAAGGCCCTAAAGAGTCCAACTCAAGGTGCCATAAGAGGTACTTTCTTACCCAAAGTCTATTGCCACGTGTTGACGCAAGATGGCGGGCAATGTATGAGAAGGTTCAGCCTTCCTCCTTCCTCTTAAGGCTCCATGGTCCCAGCTTCTTCCAATCTCAGCTGTAGGCTGGCATAAGGCCTGTCACTCTCCCTGGGGCTCGTTTCTTTCCGGGCTCAGCTGCTCTGTTCTCTCCACAAGGTCAGCTATAGACTATTAGGCTCATTTCTCTTCCCGGAGCCTCTGCTGTGTCTATGGAGCACTCTCTCTTCCTGCATATCTGCTTCTGTGTTCTCCTTCTCTGTGTATTTACTTCCATGTGAGAGTCTGTTTTACCCCTACAAAGGGAGTGGGGACTCAACCCTGCACACCCTAATGATGTGGTCAAATAAAAGCCCTAATCTAAGTGAAAGTGAAACCTCTGAATCTAATACTCCCTGAGAAACAGACCAGTTTACAAACACAATCCAAAATCTATTTTTGGAATTCATAAACAATACCAAACTGCTAGAATCCTATTTAGTTGAAGACAAATTGAACCAGGGTGGGCCTTAATCCATATGACTGGGGACCTTATTATAAGCAGAGGAAATTTGGATACAGTCAGTCAGTAGAAACCAGAGGAAGAACGCTAGGAGACAGGGGATTGCCAGCAAAGCCATCACCACAATGCTGTAGACTCTGAAGACAGCATGGCTTTGCCAACATCTTGATTTTGGACTGAGATACAATAAATCCCTGTTGTTTAAGCCACCCCATTGTGTGGTATTTGTCACAGAAACCCTGGAAAAATAAGACAAGTTTCCTGTGAGATATCCAAGTAGAGTTGTTCAAGAGCAGATGGATTTGTGGATTGCAAATCAGGAAAGTTGTGGACTAGAGATAAAGGTCTGTGAATATATAGATGATAAATGTCTGCTGAGCTGTAGATGAGATTTCCGAGGGAGTAGAACAGAGGGGTAGAGAAGAGAGCCAACAGAGAATCCACTAAGAGGTGGGTAGAAGAAAGGGAGATAATAAAAGAGACTAAAAGTCAGCTGGAGAAGTGGGAGGAAAGCCCAGAGTGCAACGTCACAAAAGCCAAGGGAAGAAAGAATGCCAAGAGTAAAGAGTCACTCAATGGTGCTTAGCGCCATGACAAGATGAGAGTTCAGAAGCATTTATTGGATAAGCAAAGTAGAAGAACTGGAAAGAGAACCTGGCAAGTTTGTTGTTGTTTTTGTAGGATGGGATAGACTTGACTATGTCTTCATTCTCATAGGAAGAATCCAATAGAAAGGAAAAGGTTAAAAATCTTAGAAGAGAGAAATGCAACACTGATAGAGGAAGATCCCTAGGTAGATGGATGGGGATAGGAACCAGGAGGTATTCCACTGGAACAAGAATGAAAGCTGCTGTGTCTATCAGAAGCTCTTTCAGAATGAAGTTAACAGCATATTCTCTAGGATTGTGACTTGGACCCAAATTTTAGAAGTGAGGAGATAGTTTTTTATAACCTTAGGCAAGCATTTAAATGTTGGCATGGCTGAGAATTAACAACTCCACAATTTGCTTCACTTTTGCCTCATGGCTGCAAGCATCATATCTTTAAATGACAAGTTCATAGTCAGAAAGCATGGGTTGGTGCAAAGCAGAGTTTTTCCTATCCACCTCCCTCTTGGAAGAAAGGAAAATATTTCCCAGAGCCCTGAAGAAGACTTCTTGCTAAATATTACTAAAATTGGGACTTAACAGTCATCCCTCCCTAGACTAAGGCTGAACCCACTTCCCTGAGTTGAAGGCATCTTCACCCAGCACTCAAACAAAATTGAGGCTCCAATGGCAAAGAAGAAAGGTAGCCTTGGTTTAGAAGCAGTGGTGTCTATACAGACGTATGGATGAGATATGTCAGTGGGTTTGAGAGTAGAACGTTGAGTGAGTTTTCATGAAATGTCTGTTTTTCTCTATAAGGTGGTCTGCTAAGACAGAGGAAAGAGATGTTGGAAAATAAGTCTTGACAAGCGTGAAGAAGGACTAAAATAAGCACTGTGGAGAATGGGAGTGTGAACTAACCCAGGAAACATCTGAAATTCCAAGAAGAGCCTCAGAAGGGAGACTGCTTGGGGAAGAAATTATAGACCAAAGAAAAGAGGGGAGACAGGGAATATCTGTCAAGTGATAGTTTTGTGTTGAGCGGTCATGAACACCAGCATTTCCCATTCCCGGCACTGTTGGCATTCTGGGCCAATTCATTTATTTTTGTGGGGACTGCCCTGAACATAGTAAGATGTTCAGCAGTATCCCTGGCCTCTCCCTACCACATGTCAGTAGCAATCTCACCTGTGACAATCAAGAATGTCTCCAGACATTGACAATTATTCCCTAGGGAAAAATCATCCCAGGTGAGAACCACTGAAGCATACAGAGCAGGGATTGTGGTTCAACTCTCAGGGATGAGATTAAAAGCCCAAGGACACACAGCTATTAAGAGATAGAACCAGAATTCAAACCGAGTCTGCGAAGACCATGTCCTTTCCTCTGGCCCTGAGCTCTCCTGCCAGCAAGGCACAGCCAGCCCTAGCACCTACTCAAAACTCAGATTCCTTTGCCCTCACCTCAGCCTTCTCAGTGGGGTTGTATGACCCAGAGAGTCACTTTGAGTAGTGACCTCTTTTTCCAGAAAGAATTAGAGAACTCATAGAAATTAAATCTTTATTTAAAATCTTCTATATGTTTTTTTCAAGGTCAGCCATTGGGGTAAAAAATGTGGCAGCATTTTCCCAAGGACTAGGAGGAAGAAACCACCCTCCAGAAAGGAAAATCTTTCAAGTTGGAATGTGCTCTAGGCTGTCTCTTTAAATGAAAAACGTTATATGCCTGGGAAACATTATATATGTCAAAGCAGCTTGAGGGTCTTGCTGCCTTTCATCCCTGAGACTCCAAGAAGGGCCTTAAAACTGAAATTTTATACAAGGGCACAACAGACACACGATTTTTGCAACATTCACACATATATCACTTTGCCCACCTCTCTAATGAAGGTGGAATGCAGTGGCAGATGTTTCGCAGCTGCCCGGCAACCTCCCCATGGCAGTTTAGGACAGGAAGCCGAAGACACCCGATCCAAGAGGAATTGCAAGGCGAGTCTAGGGAGGTAAAATCTAATCCCGCAAATTGGGATTCAGCCAAATGCTTGGGGTACCCTTCACGCCATTGCCTCACCCCTTACTCCAAGAGATGGAATGACAGATAATGACAGACATCTATCTGCATCAAAGAGACCACGTCCTACCCACGAACAGAGTTGGAAGTGGAGAAGATCCTGATACTTGATAGGGGCTGTATATATAGCCTCTGGCTCAGCCTAATAAAACCAAGGCTGTAGGTTTGGTACCAGGTTAGATGGAAATCTTTATTCTGTTTAATAGCTTTGGACTACATCCTTGTTGTATAGATGGCTGCCACCCCATGTATGTAGGTGGTAAGGGAGGAGGAGTGAGTGGGAACTGGAGTCTGGTCTAACCAGGTCAGGCAGTGCGTATGTAGTCACAAAGTGAGGGGGAAAGGAACTACTATCTTTGCAGCATCTAGCTCAGGTCACCCTGGGCTAGGAACTTTACCCACATCATCTCATTTATCCTCACTGGGTTTTATCTGAATTTTGCAAATGAGGAAACTGAGACCTGGAGAGGTATTGGAGTTAGACTCCCAATAAGCCAGGATTCAAGCTCAATTATGCCAACCCTAAAATGGACATACTACTGCTACCAACAGATCAGGACATAGAATATTGTCAACACTCCAGAAGTCTCCTTTCGGCACCTTCCCCCAGTTGACTACTGTTTTTGCTTTTACCACTTGTTTGAACTACATATAATTGGAGTCACATAGTATGGTTTCTTTTATATCTGATTTATTTTGCTCAATAATTTGTTTGTGATATTCATCCAAGGTTTTGTGCATAAACGTAACTCATTCATTCCTATTGCTATGTAAGATTCTACTGTGTGAATATATTACAATTTATTTACCCATGCTACAGTTAAGGGACATTCGGGTGTTTCCATTTAGGGATATTATGAATAATGTTGCTAAGAACTTTCCTGACATCACTTTGGGTGCCCATGTGTTTGCACATCCATGCACACACACACACTTAAGAGTGAAATTGCTAGATGATAGCATATATTTTTTTTCACTTTTAGTAGATAATGCCAAACACTCCCAGCAACAGTGTATAAATGGTCCATTTGCTCCACATTCTCAAAAAAAAAAAAGGTATTTTGAGTTTCTTTTAAAATTGTAACCATTTTGGTAGGGCTGTGTATTTGTACTACTTTGTGGCTTTAATTTCCCTGATAGCTAATGAAGTTGAACACTTTTTCATATATTTATTCATCATTTGGCCATCCTCTCTTTGGTAAAATGGTCATGTGTTTTTACATATTGATTTGTGGGAGTTCTTTACTCTGTACAAAAGTTCTTTGTTGGATATGTGTGCTGCAAATATCCTCCCTCGTGCTCTGATTTGTCTTTTCACTCTCTTTTGGTAGATATCTTTTCATTGTGATTTGTATCCAATTGTTAAAATATTTGCCTACCCATGGTGGTAAAGATATTCTCATGTTATTTGCTGGAATGTTAATTGTTTTACCTTTCATATTTAGATCTACAAATCACATGAAAAATTTTTTTATGTATGATGTAAGGTAGGAGTTAATATTTGTTTTTCTCCAAGACTAGAACCATTTGGTGATTATCCTTTCCACTGCACTGAACTGTTAACCTATGTCACAAATTGAGTGACCATATATGTGAATTATTTATTGTGTTCCATTGTCCTATTTGTCTAATCTTGCACCTAACTTACTTATTATAGCTTTATAACACTTCTTTATATATGGTAGTGTAAGTCCTCCAACATTGCTTGTCTTCTTCCAATTGTTTTACCTATTCTTGATACTATAGCATGTCTTATAATTTTTTTTTTTAAAGATTTATTTTATTTTATTTATCCCCCCCTTGCTGCTTGTGCTGCTGTGTCCATTCGCTGTGTGTCTTCTCTGTGTCTGCTTATCTCCCCCTTGCTGTGAG
>JAQZBX010057476.1:0-17954 GCA_029593785.1 Cabassous unicinctus
CAGAAAAACTGGGACAGTTGCAAAGTCATGTTTGAATATTAAATGACATTATAATACTTACTATTTTTTTCCTTAAATTTCTTAGTCAAAGAGAAATTATGGCACTGTTACTGTGTTAAAAATTCTATCATTTGGAATTGAGGGTTCAGAAATAAAACACGTTTACAGCCAGTTCATTTTCAGTAAATTGTGTCAAATCCATCCAATAGGGAAAGAATAATCCTTGGGAAAATTCAATTTCTATATGCCAAAGAACAAATTTGATACCCTTCCTCACACCATGTACAAAAATAAACTCAATAGGAAAAATAACCTAAATAGAAGCAAATCCAAAAAGTCTTGGAAGAAAACAAAGTTGAAAGTCTTTATGACCTTAGATTGAGCAATGGATTCTTAGATATGACACCAAAAGCAAGAGCAAAAAAAAGAAAAAAATAGATAAAATTGGGCTTCAGCATATTTCAAACTTTTGCACATCAAAAGGCATTATCTAGAAAGTGAAAAGACACCTATGAAATGGAAGAAAATAGTTACAAATCATATACCCATTATGCAACTCAACAACAAAGACTAACAACGCAATTTATAAATGGCAAGAACTTGAAGAGACTTTCTCTAAAGAAGTTATACGAGTGTTCAATAAGCACATGAAAGATGCTAAATATTAAGATGCTCAGTATTAAATTGAGTAACTTCCGTTTTATTCATACTTTTCTGAGATCATTTGTAATTTATGTGAGACTGTATAACCATGTCAAATATTTTTTTCTTTAATGATTGAGATTATCATGTGCTTTTCTACCTTGTTTTCCTCAATATGTTGTTTTACATTGATTTTTGAGTTATAAATTAACCCAGTATTCCTAGAATAAAGCCCACCATCATATATTGACCTTTAATATATTGTTTGATTCCATTTGTTAATATTTTATTGCACATTTTTATTTATGTTCATCATTGTTTGTGTCTATAATTTTTCTCCTGAATTTTTTTTCAGGTTTTGAGTACAAGGTTTTTCTTCCTCATAAAATAAGTTGGTAGTGTTCACTTATATATTATTTTTGAAAAAGTTGGCATAAGATTGGCAATATTCAATTCTTGGTAGTATTTATCTAAGACATTATCTGATCCTGGAATTTTCTTTGTAGTAAATTTTTATTATGTTAAAAATTTTAATATACGGCTATGAAGATATTTTAAAACTTTCATGTTTTGTCAATTTTGGTAAATTCTGTTTCTTGTATAAAATGTTTATTCCAGCAAATTTTTTAATCTTATATATTTCTTCATAATGTTTACTTCCTAAATTATACTGAATGTGCTTGTAGGTGTATTCCTTCTTATATGAATGATAATGATTTCTTATATTTTTTTATTTTTTTTTTGTCTCTGTCTCTAACTCTCTCTCTCTTTATGTATCTCTCTCTCTTCTTAACTAATCATTGGAGGGATTTATTAATAGAATAGATCTATATAATAAAACAATTTTGACTACTTCCATTTTATTTGTTATTTTTCCATTATTTCATTGATTTGTCAAATTGTTTTTATTATTTCTTCCCCTCTTATTTTGGGTTTAATGGATTTGCATTTCTGAATTCCTTAATTCCTAATATAAATACTTAAAATGTGACTTTGATCATTAGCTCTTTTTAACTTTGTCACCAAAATTTTCAGATTTTGGTACTGAGCAAAACAGGCTTCTTTCCACCTGGTACATTTTAAAGTACAACTCTTAAGAAACTAAGGATTCAGAGAGAGGAAAAGTTTATTTGGTTGTGGAAACAAAGGAGAACAAATGATTTAACAGCCCAAAAACTGTTTCTCTGATTTTTAGGATTCTAGCATTTTAATGGATTCTGAATTGATTAATCTATGGTCGTTAAGATTACTGTATGATCATAGATTAGTGGATTGACTAGCCTATGATCATTAAGATTATTCTATGCTTTTTCCCAAGAATTTTATTGTTTTATATTTTGTATTTAGTTCATTGATCCATTTTTAAGTAGTTTTTTATGTAAAACTAGTTAAGAAATCAACTTCATATTTTGCATGTATTTATTCAGTTTTCATGCCATCATATGTTTCTGTTTTAATTTTCCAAGTTAGACCATTGTTCAAATTCCTCAAAGTTGTTTGGCTCTTTCCTAAGTATGAAATCATTATATATTTACAATAATGTTTTTGCTTTAGTTCATTATTGTGGTGTATATATTTTGTAGCACTGTCAGATACTACGATTTTCAGGAATTTAAGGAAGAAAATTACTTTAAATGCACTAGTTTTACTTTTCTAGATTAGTGGCCCAAATACCTGAGGAGAATACAATTACAGCAATATCAACAAAAACAGATAGACTATGAACTGTCAGTGTTATGCTAATGTTCATTTACTTCTTATATTCCCAGTAATCTTATTTATCAGATCAAATTTTTTTCTTAACACACTATACCAAAGCAAACAGTGAGTAGAAACTGGATTTTATTTGCTTTATATAAATTATACTTCATGGTGGTGAAAAAATTAAATATAGAAAAAAATGTTATTTGTTGGAAGCAGAGAATAGTTCAAAATGATTTAAATGTTTGGCCTCAAAGTTTTGTAGTGATTAAATATAAAATAATAAGAAAATTGTGTATCCAAAGAATGTACATTAATTCAGTGGAATTTAACTCATGATTCTTTTATGGATCTTTTAAAATGAAAATCCTTTTTCCATATAGTAGCTTTACTGAGATATTTGGGTTCTATGCAGTGAAAACATTTTTGTCTGTACAGCATGTTGTTCTCCCTTTGTTAGCAATATAACGCTCTCCAAATCCATTAAAATTAATATTAGAGAATGTGTCAGTATTATCCACTGGTTTTTACAATAGCTTTCCTTCATCATGTTCTCCATGAATATGCACATTTAATATATCCTTTAATCCTTCCAATCATATAACCTAAGTATCTTTCTTTTTATTTTTCATTTTATACCCTGTGTTCTCTGCCTTTATTCACTTTTTATCCTCATTTCCTTTCTGAGCTAATTACTATTGGTGCATCTGAAATATAGCCACAAAATCAGTAAGTAGGGCACTAGGTATCTCAGGAGGAAGGAAATAAGGACAAATGCTAACATATCAAAATAGTCAAATCTATTTCATGCACATTTGAATATAGCACAGGTAACATGAAGTGTTTATCACAGTAGAAATGACTGATAACAGAAGTATAAGTAAATTTTTCATATTGTCAACAGATGACGTGGAAAACTCTTTGCCTCAAACATTCTATACACTGTTATTTTAGGCTTAGAAAATATAATGAATGCAAGATTGCAACAATCCCTGTCTTTAACAAAACTGACAGAAACAAACACATGATTTACTGATATAGAGTATAATAAGTAATCTTGTTAGCCAATATCAGCTCCAAAAAATGAATAGATCTGGGGCACATTCTCATTTCATAGTATTTAATATTTTAACCCACTGTACTGCAGGAGCAAACCCCAATTGCTAAGGGTGATGATGAATGTTTGTGGAGTACATGCTGGGATCAGCTGTCAGAGAGCATAAGTGTGTTTACAATCAGAAGCCAGGAGTCATGGAAATTATCCAAATCTGGTTTTAACAGAATCAAAGACAATTCTTATCAACTCACTGTGGAGTGAGTTGCTACAACGGTGCATCATGGGAGCACAGGGTAAAACAGAAACTTTCAGCAATAATCCTCTTATTGTACAAAATAAAGAGTCCAGAACTGGCAAATTTACTTGTCACATGTATATCACAGTGTCCAAAAGAGGAGGGGAACAAATCTCTAACAGCCTGTCTCCCAGGGTGACCCAAAAGTGCTCTGAGTCAAGGTCGATAGATGGCAGCTCTGCATGCCCCATTTCATGCTAGAGAGACCAATATATACTCTTTGACTGTGGTTTATCTACCTTGTGGGGGAGGTGGCCTTGCTACTGAGAATTTCTGTCTTGATAAAAATCATGCCTTTACTTTCTGCTCTTCAGACCAAGTAATGTAAGTTGTCTTATTTTCAGGTCCAGTGATTATTTCTTTTGCCTGCTGAAATCTGCATTTGAACTCAATTAGTGAATTTCTTTTCTTTTCTTCTTTTCTCTTCTCTTCTTTTCTGTTTTCCTTTTCTTTCAGCTATTATACTTTTCAACTTCAGAATTTCTATTTGGATCCTTTTGATAATTCTTTGTTGATATTCCTTAGTTTTTCATATGTCATTCTCCTAATTTCATTTAGTTGCTTGTACGTGGTTTCCTTCAGGTCTTTGAGAGTATTTAATCTGTTAATTTGAAGTGTTTGTTCAGTAAATTCCATGTCTGCCCTTATTCAGAGGTGGTTTCTTTCAATAACTATTTTTTTTGAATGGACTTATTTTCATGTTTCTTTGTATGCTTCATAATTTTTTGAGAATTGAATATTTTGAATATAATAATGAGGTAACTTTGAAATTAAAATTCTTTACCCTACCCAAGCAATTGTCTGTTTGTTTAGTGATTTTCTAAACAATTTCTGCATGTGTGGTTACAGAAATCTCTGTTCCATTATCTCTGGAATCACCCAGGGATCTAGCAATGATTTCCTTATGTTCTTGGTACCAATAAGCAAAGAAAAATTTGTAGCCTGTTCCTAATCACGTTCAATGGATGCTTCTCAGGTAGCTGCTTCATCTTGAGGGGTTTAAAACAATGGCCAGCTCTGTGCCAGTTCCTCAGTAAACCATCAGGTAGATCAAAGCACACAACACCAATATTAGGAGGATTCAATCCTTATTACTTTCCATCCCACCCCCAGCACTTGCCAATCTTGCCAGGAATCAGGTCACCATCCCTTCTGCTGCCTGCTTTGGGGCTAGGGGCTGAGGATGGAAGCTGTTACACGAAACAACAACATTCCTTGAAATTTACCAGGTTCTTTCTTCATCAAGCCCTCCTCTCATCATTGCAAGTATTTGACTAGATTCCAGCATTCTGAAATATTTGATTCCCACAGCTCAATAGTTGTTTTATTGGAGTGACTGATTCCTGGAGCTTTTGAGTCCACCATTTTCTGTGATGTGGTACTCAGTAAAAATTTAAACCTTAAAATTTACTAGGACTTAGTTTTTGTTCTCTTTTAAGTTCTGTACAGCTAAATACTCCATCTTTCCTTGCCTAGCTCTCTCCGCTCCAGCACTCATCTCTATATAATCCAGGTACCTCCATCTTCCCAGATTTCTTATCTCATCTCCCCATGTACTGTCATTATAACCCATCCCAACCTGTTGTCAGTGACCAGTGAACATTTACATCCCCTCATAGATAAAAAGAGATAATGTGCTTCCATTTTTCAAATGCCCAAGAACATTTGATATATTTATTCATTTTCTTGAATTATCCAGTCTTTCAGGATCAGAAATATTAAATTCCAAAACCCTTTACAAAGACAAATACCCTTATCAGCCTAATTTTTAACATTCTACTTTTTTTCCCCATGGTGATTATTCATTATTCCCTTGTGACATCAACTATAAAACTTAAAGTATGATTTCTATTTTTATATATTATAGAAATGTTTAGGGGTATATTTGCTCTTCAATCTTTCAAAAAATAAATGTCTAAACATTTTTGACCACTTTCTTATTTATTGTGGTTAACATGCATTGAATCTTTCAGTAAATATCAGTTTAATGAATGTAAAATTTGATTCTAAAGCAGATTTCTCACAGGATTCATCCAAAGCAAAAGATGCACATTACACTGAAAGTTGAGATAGGCAACTGGCAGAAATTTGTTTATTTACATTGTGTGTTTGTTTGTGTATCTGTATTGATTCTAAACAAGCCTTTAGACATAGTGGCACTTTTCACGAATACTTCTCATTAATATCAGCCTAAAGACAAATTTAAAACTATCATAGTACTTCCTAACCATTTATTATTTCTGTTCTATTGAAGCCAATTATTTCTATTATTTTTTCATGATATTTTATCAAATTC
Organism: Cabassous unicinctus; assembly: GCA_029593785.1. Lineage (NCBI taxonomy): Eukaryota > Metazoa > Chordata > Mammalia > Cingulata > Chlamyphoridae > Cabassous > Cabassous unicinctus. The sequence continues at coordinate 5,992 of JAQZBX010057476.1, forward strand.
AAGAGTCCTGCGGTTTTGCTTGATGTTTTCCTCAGCTCTTTAAAACAATTGGGTTAATTATATTCTTTAGGGATATATATGATTCTTGGGAAAATGTGAAGTCCCTTAAGAAACAGTGTGATTCCCAAGATCTCAGTTTGTAATGTCTAATGTTTAGTCAAAGATAGAGCTCATTAGAGGCTATTATAAAAAAATATGTGTGTGTAATATATACATATATACATATACACATATATATATATGTGTGTGTGTGTGTGTATATATATATATATATAATATATATATATATATATATATAGTTGTCCCTGTTATTCAAGTTTGTCCTTTGAAAGGAAATAATTAAATGTATGAAAACATAATTGTTTGTTTTTGTTAAGTTTGTTGTGTCATAATGGCTAAGATCTACCTTCAATTATTTTACCTGAAATAATCTTCAGCTACATAATACTAACTTTTAGTTACTCAGCATACCAGATAATCAGTAACCGAAATTGCTTTTGAGTAAAGGTAAGAGAATATGGAAATGTACATAGAGGTCCTAAAGCTTGAATTTAAAAATATTTTGGTAAATTTAATTTACTCCTTAAAAATGCTTTTTCCTCTGTTTATTTGAATTTACTCCTAGTTAGCAGATCAATTTAAGCTGTTAATCTGATAGAATAATATGAGTGTTAAGAATGTTAGAGGTCATTCACTGCAACTCCACATCCTGTCAATTCAATTCTGTTTAAGACATCACCTCACATATTGCAGAGGATGGTCCAGCCCTGAATAAGTAATAAAATTAAATTTCTAAATTCCATCTGGATATTCTATTTCCTTAAATGATTGCAATGAAAATTATTTACAATAAAAATGTTTCCATGGGAAATGTTAGTCAACTGTTATTCTAAAACGATATGGCATAGTGTCAAGAGATAGCTCTAACATACAGAAATTTCTACAGGGAAATAAACACTTTATAATCTGTTCTGTTCAATACAATGGTCACTAGAAATGAATGGTTATTGGGCACTTGAAATGAGACTAGTTCCAAAATGTGTGGGTATGTGTGTGTTTCCATGATGTCCATGAGTGTCTGCCTCCTTTATGCCCACAAAGAAGAATCAGAAGAAACCAGAGATTTTGGCACTTTTAAAAGAGTCATGACATCATTTTTGGAGGTCATGTTGCCTGGCTTGTAATCCTTGCTACTTCTCTGGATATGTAATAATTATTTGTGAATTAACTACATAGAAGAGCTCATTTTTGATCTTCGTGCCATTTACTCTTGTCGTATTCAAAATGAACATACAGTTCATAAAAGGGTTTACATTTATTTCTTCAACTTCATATCATTTGCCTTCAGTTTTCCTCATGCTAGTATCACCATGCTATTGAGACAGATATTTCAGAGTCAAACTGAAATTTTTGAGGGCCAAAATGCTTTTTTTAAACATCTTTTAGTGGGGTAGCAATATAAGTAGCTCTGAAAAATATTTGAGACAGTCTAGTCAAGCTCCTAATATAAATATGGAAACGTGCTCAGAAAATTATGTGTTTATCTAAGAATATGTCTTTAAATCTTACTGTTTGATTTTATTATATAATTGATTCTCCTATAGCTGTTCTAATCTGCTTGTCTAATTCACACCAGATTTCAAGAGAAGGAATTAACAAATAGCTGAAGATAATTTCATAGTTGTCACTGAGCTTATTCTTTTGGTTTTGACAGACTGTGCTGAACTGAAAATTGTACTTTTTGTGCTATTCTTGGTGAAACATTTCATTACCTTGGTGGGCAATCTGGGCATGATCTTCTTAATCCAAGTCATCCCCAAGCTCCACACACCCATGTATTTTTTTCCTCAGCTGCCTATCATTGGTAGATGCCTGCTATTCATCAGTCATTGCACCTAAAATGCTCATCAACCTCTTTGCTGTGGGAGAAACCATGTCATTTTCTGCCTGCATAGTGCAGCACTTGTTTTTTGGGATGTTCATTACCACAGAATGCTTCTTGCTGTCTGTGATGGCATATGACCAGTATGTGGCCATTGTGAACCCTTTTCTTTACACTTCAGTTATGTCCAAGAGAAAGTGTGTAGTGCTTCTCATTGGGTCATACACAGGTGGAATGATTAACTCATTGACCCACACAATAAGCTTGGAAAGACTGTCCTTCTTTGGACCAAAATTCTGTCAGCCACTTCTTCTGTGATATTCCCTCACTGCTAAAGCTGTCATTTTCTGATACCTCCATGGATGAACTGGTGCTCTTACCCTTCTCTGGGGTCATAGTCATTGCCACCTTCTTGATTGTGATCATATCCTACATGTGAATTGTTGTTGCTATTTTGAGGATCCACTCAGCAGCAGGCAGACAAAAAGCTGTCTCCACCTGTGCCTCTCATTTGACTGCTGTGACCATATTTTATGGTATCCTGAGATTTAATTACATTCAACCAAGTTCCCAGTATTTTGTAGATCAGGAAGTTGGTGTCTGTTTTCTATAAACTGGTGATTTCCATGTTAAACCCCTTGATTTACAGTTTGAGAAACAAAAATGTAAAGGATGCTGTGAAAGGGGGCTTGGATATGAAGCATTTCTCTTGTTAATTGCAAGTCACTATTGATCCTACAGCATACTGCCAGTCAACCTGTTGCTGCAGATAAAACTCAGATGATGAGAAACCCAAGAAGCACTCAGAGAAGCAGAGGAACAAAGTTTTATTACACGTGGGCCCAGAGGAGTGTCAAGTCTCCAAAGTCTGAGCCCTGAGTTTTGGCTTCCATGAGTTTATATAAGGACTTTAAGTGGGCAAATTCCTTGAGCAAGCAGGCAGGCGGGGCTTGCAAAAGCAAAAGCGTGAGTTTAGCTTATCTTCCTAAAGCATAGAACCTTAGTTGAAAGGGAGGAGAGGAGCTCTTATCTTCCTAAAGCTGTGGGTCTCTGCTGAGGGGGAGAAGTAGGCTTGCAGCAATTTCTTCATCACTCCCCCCCTTTGATGCCCTTATGGGGCATCATCAGCTATCACGGAGCCCAAGGGCTGATACATAATATGAGGCATTACTTGGAGTTTTAAGGCATTTAGGGAGGAAGTGATGTATTGTGTAAGGTATCATAGAACACATGGCCCAAAAGTTAAGAGGAAGAAGACTGTGGCTATTACTGGCATGTATGGCAAAATCCAGGAGAGGAGATACTGGAAATAGTTCCCACTGGCAGATGCCTGCTATGCATGGTTTAAGCAGTCTCTGGCTCCTTCTTTTAGAAGGGCTACCTTGTCCCTAACTATCCCTGAGGAATTTACATCCAAACAGCATTTTTCTCCCAGGACCTGGCAGATTCCTCCTGAACCTGTGGTGAGCAAGTCTAATCCTCACCTGTTTTGTAAAACTACTTCTGCCAGAGAGTCTACTTGGTTTTGCAACCCATTGAGAACCCCTGATATTTCCTCGGGGTCATTTGCTGTTTCTCTTGCTAGGGTTTGTATGCCCTCCTGACTAACTGCAGTTGAGGCTTCTGCTACTGCCATGCTTCTGACTACTTCTAGTCCCAAGAATAAGGGAATTGCCTGTATTGCTCATTTGGTTTGGGAGAGCTCTCCAGCCAATTATTGTCTGTACATGGAGAATGATGGCACTGGCCAGGTCAGGTAGCAGATGCCCTGTTCATCCTGGGGTAGGCACCAGTAGGTGTTGATGCCACAGACTCAGATGATGGAGTTTGTGGCACATCAGTTAGACTCACTGAGTGGACAGGTGGTGTTACAGTTAGCCTTTCCAAGAGGGAGGATATTTGAAGAGGAGCTGGTAGCTATGTTTTTACAGTTAGCTAGTTTTCCTGGGGGTTCAGTTATGTGGACTGGGAGGGGTTTGGTTTCTGATGAAGAACTGTCATGGGTCAGAAGGGTTATGTTCCATGGGACAGGTTCAGGGAAGATGGCTAGACTTGAGGAAGTACATAGCCAGTGGGATGCAGCTATGTTGGGCAGGGATTTATTTAGGAGTTGGCGGAAATTTTGAACTTTGTTCAAAAGGACATTGCAGGGAGCTAGGCTTTTAGGGTCTGGGCAGCTTTACTGTTATTTTTAACCAGGGTTTTCTCCAGGGGTTGGGTAGTGGGATCAGTTGGACTAGTATGAGGTCCCCCGGATCCAGTCCCAGTGGACCGTATATTCCGATTCCTAGTTTTAGTCCTGTTTGGGACTTTAAAAAGTTATTTTCTGTTCCAGTGATGAGGTGAGTTTATTGAGTTACAGGTTTCTATGCTACACCCTGCTGGGGTAGGGATTTTTGCAGAAGATATGGAGAAGTTGGGACCCCCCCTTACATGGAGTGGTGGCACCTACCAGCAAGCTCCAAGAGCAGCAGAACTCTCCACCCTTGTGGGGGTCTCGGCAGAGGTATTTGTCATAACTGCCATAGTTGTGGTCCCTACACCCTTTCACAGGGGCAGGTAAGGGAGTATGGGGGTAAGGGGCAGCTAGTAAGGTGTAAGGAGTGTAATCTTTGATTGCCCTGCAAGCGTCAAATGTTACAGAGGCTGAAGGTGCATCTGCCAAGAATGGGACTGAAGCATTCAGCACGGATTGTCTGCCCCAGCTTTGACTGACTTGCAGCTGCCACTGGTTTTGAGGGTGGGTACCAGCTCCTAGGGAGGGGTCAAACAAGAAAAGGATAAGCAATTCAAGGTACCGAAGCATCCTACTATATACCAATAAGCTATTGCAATTAAAACTCTATTCACTATAGTCCAGTCTGCAGGAGCTGCAGCAGCTAGTCCATACCAAAAGAGTAGGGCAAGTAATCCTTCCAGGAGTAGAAACCACCCGGAGCAGGGGTCCATTCAGCAGGTGTTAGATGAGGGTGGTGTTCGGGGATGTTTCCGGGTGACTCAAACCCTTAAAGGGTGGCCAGGTATGGGTTGGGCTGTCCAGCTGTCCTGTTCTTTGTTGGGATGTGTTCTCTTGACCCTGGAATGGTGGAGCCAATGGACAACACCTGCAACTTTAAGAGCAGTAGGAGTTACAAAGATCACAGTTTGTGACCTGTCCAGGAAGGCAGAAGGGGTTCATTTTTCCAGTCTTTGACAGAGAGTAGGTCCCCTTGGCCAGTGGGGATGTACCGGGTGTCACAGGGGGATGAGGTTTTGGGACAAGACAGTTTTATGTATTTGGGCTAGAGTTTTCCCCAGCTGCTGGAAGATGGAATCTTGGCTAGCCTCCCCCAGGAGCTTGTGATTTCCTCTGAAGGCCCAGATAATTGGGTGTGGCCATCCAAATAGAATTTCAAAGGGTGAATTGCTCGTGGGTCCTGGGGTGCACCTAACTCAGAGAAGGTTTAAGGGAAGTAAGTCTACCTAGCGGAGATCAGTTTCTTGGCAGAATTTGGCTAAGGTGGCTTTGAGGGTTTGATTCATGCATTCAACTTTCCCTGAACTCTGATGCTTGTAAGCAGTATGGAGTTTCCACTTGATCCCTAACGTTTTTGCCAGTTCTTGGACTACGGCAGCCATGAAGCCTGGGCCATTGTCTCTTCCAGTATAAAGAGGCAGCCTATGTTGGGGAATGATTTCTCTGAGTAAAGACTTAGTCATTTCTCTTGCCTTTTTGGTGCAAGTGGGGAAAGTTTCGACCCAGCCTGAAAAGGTGCATATCATCACTAACAGATATTTGTACCCCTGACTTGGTTTCACTTCTGTGAAGTCTACTGTGAGACCTTAGAAAGGGGCTGTTCCCATGTGCTGGACACTAGCCAGAGCTCAGGGGCCCTGCAGAGGGTTGTTTTTGGCACAAACTTGACACTAGCTGCTGATGGTGGCACAGAGGAAAGCTACTCGAGCTATGTAGTAGTATCTCCTTAGCAAGGTTTCTAGTTTTCCCTAAGTGGGTGAGTTGGTGGTATTGTTGGATGAGGGCATGAGTGGCTCCTTTTGGGATAAAAATCCAGTTAACCAGGAGCAGCCAAGTTCCTTCAGGGGTTTGGCTTCCCCCTTCTCCCTTGGCCCATTCCTGTTCTTCCCAGATATAGCTTAGTTGGTTAGTTTCTTGTCCTAAGAGGGACAGCTGTGGTGTCAATACAAGGACTCGTATTCTGTGGGTTACTTCAGCTGCTTGCTGAGCTGCTTTCTTGGTTAGCTTGTTTCCCTGAGTGACCATATCCATTCCTTTCTGATGTCTCTGGCAGTGGATGATGATGACTCTGTCTGGTTTCCAGGTTGCTTCTAATAGTTGAAGGATTTCTTCTTTGTTTTCGATTTCCTTTCCCCCTGCAGTTAGGAGGCCTCTTTCTTTATAAATTGCTCCATGGATATGAACAGTATAGAATTCATATTTAGTCAGTGTAAATGTTTAATGCCTGCCCAGTGGCTAACTGCAGAGCTCGGACCAGCACCCAGAGTTCTGCCCGTTGTGAAGACAATCCTCGGGATAGAGATGCTGCTTCCACCACTTGCTCGGCAGTGATGACTGCATATCCAGCAAGCTTTTCCCCATTTTTAACAAGACTGCTCCCATCTGTAAATAGTGTCTGATCCAGGAAAGGGAGTGGTTTGTCTTGGAGGTTGGGGCGACTGGTGTATACTTCCTTGGTCACTTCAACCCAATCATGTTCAGGGACCACTTCCTTGTCTGGCAAGATAGTGGTGGGGTTTAGTCTGCCTACCGTTTCTATTGTTGCTGTGAGGTTTTCACAGAGTAAACCTTGGTAATGTGTGAGCTGGGGGTTAGATATCAACCAGTGCCCATGAGAGTTCATTAGGGCAGTGACTGCGTGTGGCACCATGACATGAATAGCCTGTCCGAGGGTTAATTTGTCATTTTCTTTCATGAGGGTTACAGTTGCCACCAGGGCTTTCAGGCAGGGTGGCCATCCTGCAGCCATGGGGTCCAGCTGCTTGGAGAGGTAAGTGATGGGCCTTTGCCAGGGCCTGACTGTTTGTTTGAGGACTCCCAGTGCTACCTTGTTCTTTTCATGTATGAACAGGTTGAAGTTTCGAATTATGTCCAGGAGCCCCAAGACATGGGCTTAGCTGAGTTGTATTTTGATGTCTTGAAAGGCCCTCTGTTGAGCTCCTCCCCAGTTGAGGGACTCCTTTCTGGACCTGTTGGAACTTCATAGAACGGTTTGGCCATGGTTGCAAACCCAGGAATCCAGATGCAACAGAACCCCGCAGCCCTTAGGAACTCACAAAGCTTTCTTCTTGTGGTGGGGGTAGGGATGGTGCAGAGTGTCCGGTGCCCTTCTGTGATGCTGAACCCTAGGTACTTGACCTGCTGTTTACAGATTTGGGATTTTTTCCCAGACACTTTGTACCCAGTCTGTGTTAGAAGTTGTAGGAGAGTCTGGGTCCCTCTCCAGCAGTCCTCGTCCATCTCACTGGAAAGTAAGAGGTCATATACATACTGTAAAAGGGCACACCTGCAGTCCTCCCAGGGGTGGGTGGCCAGACTGCTTCCCTGAAAAGGGTAAGGGAGTTATTGAAGCCTTGAGGGAGCCAAGTCCAGGTTAACTGAGTTTTTTGGTGGGTTCTGGGATCTTCCCACTCAAAGGCAAATAGAGACTGGCTTGGGGGGCCCAGCTGCAGGCAGAAGAAGGCATCTTTCAGGTCCAAGCAAGTGAACCAGGCAGCTTCAGGTGGCAGCTGTCCTAGAAAAGTTTACAGGTTGGAAACAACCTGATGTAAGGTGAGAGTGGCATTGTTGATGGCTCATAGATCCTGGATTGGTCAATATCCTGTCCCATCTGGCTTCTTTACTGGTAATAATGGGGTGTTCCAGGGTGATTGCCACTCACTCAGGATTCCCTCTTTCCTCAGGTGATCTATGTGTTTGACCATGCCCAGTTGTGCTTTACAGCGGATCGGATACTACCTCAGCCAGACTGGGACCACCCCAGGCTTCAGATTGATGATGATGGATGCATGGTTCCATGCCATTCCCAGTGGGTTTCTTTCTGCCCAAACCTGTGGAAAAAGTTCCAGCAGTTTTTCTGGATTCTGACTTGAATTTTCTTCCACATGAAGTCTCCATTCCTCCATACAGGGTACAGTGATGAAGAGAGTGAGGGCAGTCCTAAAGCTTAAGCTTTCTGGCCCCTCAGGTTTGAAGGTAATCTGGGCTCCCTGTTTGGTTAAGAGGTCCCTATCAACTAAGGGAACCAGACATTCAGGCAGGTAAAGAAATTCATGAGTCACTTCTTGGCTACCAAGCTGACAAGTTCTCGACTGGCAAAAAGGCCATTGGCTTGACTGATCTCCAGTCGCTCCTATGATGTTAGCAGTTTTTCTGCAAAAGGGGGCAATGGAGGTTGTGACCACAGAGTGTTCAGTGCCGATGTCTACCATGAAAGTCATTGACTGGTCCCGACTTGTAGTTTGACCATGGGTTCGTGGGGGCCAAGTTCCAGTGAGCCCAGTCACACCTATTCAGAGTTGAGTCCCTCCAGCTGAATCAGATTGTCCTGGGGCTCAGGTCATTATTTCCCTTTGGGGATGCTCCCTCCATGTGCCTGATTATTTTGGGGGCACTCATTTTTCCAGTGTCCACTTTTTTGCAGTAGCCATATTTGTCTCTGGCTAGGGGCACTCTTTTGGTGCTTGTCCCCCTTTTTCGAGGTGGCCCTCCTCATATGGTGGGCTCAGGATTTCCCAAGGCTGCTTCCAGTAGGGAGGCTTGATGTTTCATTCACTTCTTGGCCTCCCGTTTGGCAAATTCACCTCAATTGATGAACACTTTATTGGCGACCTCAAGTAGTTGAGAGATGTTCATTCCCATGAACCTTCTAATTTATGGAGCTTTCTTCTAACGTCTGATGCTGCCTGCTGAACAAAGACAGCATTCATCATTCTCTGGTTTTCTGGAGTTTCTGGGTCAAAAGAGGTGTAGATTCTGTAGGCCTCACAAAGCCATTCATAGACATCTCTGAGAGATTCTTTGGGCTTTTGAGTGACTAAAATCATCTTTGTCATTTTTGTGGGTCGTTTTGCCCCTTCTCAGACCCCTCAAAGGAGCACTTTCTGATATTGTTGGTGCACAACCCACCCTGATCAGTGTTGAAGCTACAGTTCAGTTGGGCTTCTGGCACTGCCTCTTGTACCCAATCTTCTAGGTTTAAGATGCAAGTCTAGGCCTGCTCCTGCAACCACTTTCAGGCTTTCATAAGAATCCATCGTCTCTCCTCTGTATTAAAATCAGAAGGAGTTGGCAGCAGTCATCACAAGTGGGATGATGGGCTTAGAAAATGGATTCCATGAGATCAATAAGGGCCTGGGCTTTTCTGAGTAGGAAGGGGTATGGTGCTTCCAATTTAAGAGGTTTATAGTTGAGAAGGGCTGATTGTACAAAACAGGCTTCCTGGGCTGGATGGTCCCATCCTTGCTGATTTGGGCTGGACCCTGTGTCTCATGGACGGTTGCACCAAGCAGAGCCTCCTCACTATTGGGGTACTGGGGCTTTCTCCAGAGGGTATCAATGGTCCCAGAGGCACCGAAGGTGGGGGTATCTCTGGGAGATCCACCTGTGCTCCTGGGCTAAGAGCGGGGAGGCTAGAGTGGCCAGAGCATATGGTAGGGGTGGTGGGTGTTCTTCCATGGATCTTTGAGGAATGACCAGTTTCTGGGGCCCCATTCCTTGTACAACTAAGACCCTGCTTTGTCCTTTATTCCTAATGCAGAATCGAACCCAAAGGGAAAGAGTCTGGGCTATTTCTAACCAAGAGTCAATGTAGGGAAACAGATCGGGATGGCCAGTAGTTCCTGTGACAACCAGCAACACTGCGCAGACCTTGGCTACTTCTAGGGTCCCTTCCAAGGGCTAGTCAACATTAAAAGTGGGCCACTCTAATTCACATAGGGTTCAGAGGGTGTCAGGGTACATCCAGACTCCATAATCTCCAGAAAAGCCCTTCTTAAAATTCTTAAGCATGCAGTCTAAGACAGTGGGTTGTGACTGTGATGAGCCCATATCCTGTGTTGGTGGTGCAAAACCGACAAAGGAAGGGGTTGTGTCTTCCAAAGCCACTCAGATGCCTGTCTGCCCATGTCTCTCTCGAGAACTTTGGCTCATCTTAGCTAAGACACCTGGGCTGAGTTCAGGTTGGCCATAATGCCATATGACATAGCCACAGTAAACAGGTTAGGGCCCACTCGGACTCTGTAGCACAGGCCATGGAGTCACAGACTGGAATAACAGAGGCAAACCTCTGTCATCCTCACTCACACACAGTCACTCAAAAGTTACCCAGTCCCTCCCACAAGGATTAGCAGTGATATGCCCACACCCTGAGGTGGTGGCACAAGACAAAGGAGTATAGGCCGTGGAGTCTTCCCTGCACATGGTTCATCAGTCTTTTCTATTCAAACCTATATGGGGTGCTGGAGATTGTAGGTGTACTTCCAGAGACTGGAGCCTTTGGCTTGCCCATGTGCCAGCTGTGCCTGGAATCTTGGTGGAGCTGCAACTCCTACTCTACAGCTCAGTGGGCTCACCCAAGTCACCTGGCGAGGAGATGATGATGGACAACGGTCATCCCAGGGAATGGAGAGAGTCTGCACCTGCAGGCAGGATAATTGCATCCATTTTATCCATGGGATATAAGCCCCATCTCACTTGCAGGTGGAGTGGACATCACCATCCCAGACTCCTCAGGATTGGGGGAAGAGCTATGGACTAGAGTGAACTTACCAGTATTGAGGAGGAGCCAGTGGCCACTGGATGCTTTTGTGGCAGGGAAAGGGAAAAGCAGTTGTAATACAGGGGCTTTTTCGGGACTTGGGAATTATCCTGAGTGACATTACAATGACAGATACTGGCCATTTTACATCAGCATATAAAATGCATAACTGTGTGGGTGAGAGTGTGGTCTACAATGTGAACTATGGTCCATGCTTAGTGGCAAAGCCACAGGATGTGTATATCCATTGCAGGTGATGTGTCACACTAATGAAAGATGTTTATGTGGGAAGTTGTGGGAGGTGTGGGAGGTGAGGAACATGGGAATCCCTGTAATATTTGTGTAACCTTTATGTAATCTAAGCATCTTTTAAAATAAATAAATAAATAAATAAATAAATGGGGAAAGAAACAAACCAAAAAAGTCACTCCTTACCTGACAGGGAGGTTTACCAGAAAGAGGAAGCTTCTATATCATGTGTCATGTGTCATTCACTCACAGTATTTCTATGCATCAACTTGCTCTAAAATGTGATAAACATAAAAGAGCACACCTTGGATATTGGGGGAAAAAAAAAAAAACTTGATCAAGTGGGTTTTATGCCAATTAAGCAAGGGTGGTTCAACACAAGAAAATCAGTTAGTTTAATAAACACCATTGATAAATTGCAGAAGAAATATTGTATGATCCTCTCGATTGATGCAGAAAAGGCATTTAATAAAATATAGTACATTTTCTTGATGTGCTAACTTGTTACATTTGCAGTTTAATTTTGTTCACCTTCTTAGGATGGGAGAAGCCGCAATACCTACTATGTTTGATAAGTTATTAGGATTTATTATGTTTTGTTTCTTATCAAAGTTTATCATATAATAGGTAGGTAATCAGAGATTCCAAGATTTTTACACCTAATATCATTTAAAAACTCATCTACATCTTCATGTAAAAATTTCCAACATTTATATTTGTTGTTGTATTTTCTTTTGAGAAATGGTTTATTTTCTTTGCACATTTTTTATGTTTATGATGCACAACACAATAATAAAATATCACTGATTTGAAAAAAAAAAGAAAGATGGATGGCATCTACCTTGTTTGCTCAGAGATTGCCATTGGCTGTGCCCATCAGCCTCAAGCTGGAGGCACAACAGGCCTGCTCACTTGGGTTTCCTAGTCAGGGAACCAAATGTTGTGGCAGATGAAACTTAGATGATGAGAAACCCAAGTGGCACTCAAAGAGACGGAGGAACAAAGTTTTATTATGCACAGGCTCAGAGGAGAATCCAGTCCCCAAAATCTGAGCCCTG
>JAQZBX010057477.1:0-17953 GCA_029593785.1 Cabassous unicinctus
GGGTGGGGGGAGAAATAAATAAATCTTAAAAAAAAAAAAAAAAAAGAATAGTGCCTGGTTTTTAGATGTTCAATTGATATTTTGGGATGAATGAAAGAATGCGTGAATAACTAAAACCATCTGGACTGATGGCTTTTGGGGGTTAGATCTTAAACTATCATTTATATTAATTTGTGGTTATTAGTATGTTTACATGTTATAGCTTTCCTTGAGTTATTCTGGGTCACTTTTATTATAGTAGAAATAATCTATTTCATCTAGATTTTCAGCTTTATTAAAACCTAATAGTACTGTGTTATTTAACATTTATAATTTTTCATATTTGTGATTATGGCCTTTTAAAAAAAATTATGGCCTTTTTATCCTTCTTAAAGTACTTATTTAGGTTTTCATTCTTATTTTAGTTATAATTATCAGATTTGTTAATTTTATTGGTGTTTTGAAATGACAGATTTTAGTTTTATTTTTCAAGTGTACGCTTTAAAAAACTAATTTTCACTTTTATCTTGTGAGTCTTCTACTTTATTTTACTTCATTTTGTTGTGTTCTTTTTCCTAGCTTTTAGAGTTAATGCTATTTCATTTACTGTCTTTTTTGTTTTCTGAAAAATTAAAGACACCTTCCACTGTGTGCTGCTTTGGTCTCATTTAATAAATTTTGACATGTGCTGTTCTCATTGTCATAGATTTCTTTTTTTTTTGCCCAGGGCCAGGGATTGAACCCAGGACCTCATATGTGGGAAGCCAGTGCTCAACCACTGAGCCACATTGGCTTCCCTGAGTTAGTTTTACCATTTGTTTTGCTTGTTGTTTTTTTTGTTTTGTTTTTTCGGGAGGCACTGGGAACTGAACCTGGGACCTCCCGTGTGGGAGGTGGGCACTCAACTGAGCCACATCCGCTCCCCTACATTTCTTTTTAAAAACATTTTATTGTGAAAAATTTCAAACATACACAAAAGCAGGAAGCCTAGTATAATGAAGGCCACTCTTAAACTACCAGTCTCAAGAAATACAGCCGATTTTATTTATCCATACCCTACTTCTCCAGTCTTCTGGATTATTTTAAAGCAAATCCAGATGTATTATTTTATCTGTAAGTACTTCTATTTGCATCGCTAACAGATTAGGGCTCGTAAATAAACATTATTATCTCCCAATGAAAAGTTAACAATTTTTTCATATCATTTAATGTCCATTCAGTGTTTACATTTCCTTACTTATCTCTGAATATCTTTTTTAAGGTTTGTTTGTTTGACTCAGGATCCAAATAAGATCCACACATTGCCTTTGGTTGATAGGTCTTTTTCAATCTGTAACAGTCTTTCCTCCTCCTTGCTCTCTGTTTGCTTGTTTTTTATAAAGAAATGGGCCTTTGTTCTATAAAAATTCCCCATTCTGGATTTGGCTGATTGTAACCCCTAGTGTTCCTTAACGTATTTGTTTATCCATGTAGTTCCTGTAAACTGCTGGTTACAACTAAAGGTTTGATGAGATTCAGATTTGAGTTTAATATTTTTGGCAAAAAGCTCTCATAGGTGGTGCTGTATACTTCCTATTACATTATTACCCCAATGTCTGATTGTTTATTTTCTTGTGATGTTAAGATTGATCAGTGGGCTCAGGAGTTTCCAGAATGATCCATCCATTATAAAGGTCTCCAGCAGTCTTACCTAATGGTTTTAGCAGCCATTGATTATTGCCCAGATCCATTATTTCACTAGGGGTTGCAAAATGGTGAATTTCAATTCTATTAATTCTTTATATCAGATGAATGCTTACCTGAAATAAATTTCATAGAAAAATGAAGGCAGGATAAATTCTCAAATCTTTTATTTACCATTTTCCAGAATAACGAGTTGGTGCTCTAGAAACCCCCAGAAGTGACCATTTTTAAAAGTATTATTATAAATACATAGATTTTAATGTTTCATATGTTTAAATCCATTTAGTGATTACTTTTTTGATGTGCACATTGTCCAATCTTTGGCAAGTGGGAGGCCTGTTACATTGATTTTTAGGTCCTTTTTTGCATGACACTTTTCGTTTTTGATAACTTTCTTGCTTTCTGGTACAACAAGCCATCCCAGGCTTATCTTGTACAATTCCTGGCCCAGATCTGGAATCTGTCATTTCTCTAAGAAGTTCCGGTTCTTATTAGAGTTCCGTCTAATATCATGAATTTCTAAATAGTCTATAATTTCATTTATGAATGTTGAGTCATTCAGAAGAGAGTTTAAAAATTTCTAAGTAGTTAGAATTTTGACTTTCCTTTTGTTGTTAATTTCTTTATTTCATTGCCCTGTAGTCAGAGAATGCAGTCTGTGTGAATTTCTTTATGGTTTACCACTGGATTAATTAAAAAAAAAAAAATTTTATGGGCATTTGGAAAGAAGTCTGTAGAGTTATTAAATCAATTCTTAAATTGTTGTTCATAAACATTACTTACTTTTATCTACTTATTCAGTTGTTTTTTTAAGAACACTATATTAAAAAGCTGCTATTATAGTGGTCTGTCAATTCCTCCTCTACATCTAAAAACATTTCAGTTTACTTGCTTTGAAGGTATGTTATTTGGTATATAACAATAGGGTCTAGGTAGAAAATCTAATTATTCACATCTGTAAGATGGGTAAGTTGAAATAGCATAAGATTAACTTTTTTTTCTCTTTATTAAGCATTTGTCCCCACAGAGAACAAACATGGATTTTTGCTTTTGTAAAAAAGTGCTTGGGTTTTGTTGGTAGCTCCAGGTGGAGTTGAAGAGGTCATTTTTGGGGAGTCAGGTTGCTAATCAGTTTGTGCAATAATTTAATAGTATAGTGAAATGCAAATAATTGAGTGAATAAATAAGTGAGAAACAATTGGATGGTGGTCAATACAATTTATGCACACATTTCTTTTTAATGCTGCTTTTTGGTTATCTGGTCATCTGAAGGAAACAAAGACATTTACAGAATGTAAGTGCAACAAATGTGCCTGAGGGTTGTGCCTTTTCCTTCCCTGGAATTCTGTGAAATTACAAGACTGTCGACATTATGAAAGCCCCATGTATTCCTGGAACACTCCATGGTAAGGCCAGCCACACTTGTACCAAGGTGGGAAGTGTAACAGTTGCTGTTGGTCATGTGACATTTCAACACACTAGGTTGTGGCCTAGAAAAGAGAGTCTGCCACCTATGAGTCTCCTTCCATTTCAACTGTTTAAAAATACAATTTCACACATTCTTTCATTTTATTAATGAAATGCTGTGTTTCAAACTAAGGAGCCTGCCTGCCAGGTGGAGCTGTAATTATGCTTGGGCAGTTTGCAGCTGCGCTTGGTTATAAAGCTTCAACTAAAGAAAATAGAATTTGAGTTGCTTTTATGCATCTCATAATATTTCCCCAAATCAGCACATTTTTATGACAGTTAAATAATTTCTAAGGCGACCACTGGCTTTTTTTTTTTGTTTTTTTGACCAGGACATTGAAAACTTGGCACTGAAAATCACCTTTTTCTTGTTGTTGCTGTTACCTTTAAGCAAATCAACCCTAAAAGTATCTTTTTCTTTTCTAGTAAAATCCATCTCTTTCTTGAGTCATCTTCCCCCGCCCCCTTCCGCCCCACTCACAACTACCAATTTTCTGCAAATCCAGTTGGTTCTAACTCTGAAATAGATCCAGGATCCAGCCATTTCTCACCTCCTGATTACTATAACCCTAGTCCAGGCCACATCATCTCTCACCTGGACTGCTGCAGTCACTTGTTGGATAGGCCCATTCCATGATATATTCTACATCTAGCCAGAATAATTAAATAATTAAATAATTTATTGAATAATTAAATCAAGTTACGCGTCTCCTCTGCTCAAAATCTCTTCTGGTGTGTTTGATCACTCAGCATAAAATCTAAAGTTGTTGCTGTGCTCCACCGGGCCTTACCTGATCTGAGCCCCACTGCTTCTTTGCCCTTACAACCTACGTCTGGCTTCTGGGTTGGTCCTCGGACATACTGAGAGCAGTCCCAACCTCTGGGCTTTTGCACTGGCTCTGTCCCCCACCTGGAATATCTTTCTGCACCTATGTGCTTGGTTTGCTCCCTTGCTTCATTCAGAGCACACAAATTTCATCTTGTTTATCAGGGAGGCTTTTCCTGAAATAGCCGCCTTCCCATAGGTTACTGTCTGTCCCCTTATTTCTATCTGTTTTTCTATTCTTAGCACATATTCGTATAGTCATGGAAATAAAAACTACAAGAGAGCAAAACTTTGCTTTGCTCATATTACATCCCCATGCCTAGAACAGTGCCAGCTATATCATAGGTATCCAATCAGAACTGATTAAATGAACACACGAAGGCCAATGCCTAATGAATCTCCTGCACTTGGACTTGGCACCCTACTTCTAGGAGAGTCACAACTCAAATTCATGCTTCTTGAAAGCTGGATATAGTATCCTTGAACCACTTCCTTTGAGAATACAATCTTACTACGTACAGAATGGCATATCAAATAATACTTTCTCACATTTGCATAATCCTTTACCATTTACAAGCCATTTACCATATATTATCTCATTGAATTCTCACATTATTTTTCTCATTTTATAGTTGAGAAAGTGGAGACTCGTCTAATGCAGCAAAGTTGGGATTCAGATCCAGGCTTTTTAAGCTCAGAGGACTTTTTCTTCCACAAATCCGCTCCCCCCCCGACTCAAAAGGTGCTTGGGCCCTTTTTGTATAGATAATCTTTCTTAGCTTTAAGGACATTGATATACCTTTTATCTGAGAAGACTACTTTAGGCGTTAAAGCTTACAGCAATTGGGATTTGAAGTGGTCCTCCTTATTTAAAACCATCTCTAGCAAGAAATAAGGTATGAAGAGCATGTTCTGAGGCTTGGTTGAACTGTGCCCACTTGCTCTTTGCATGGCAGCTGGGTTCCAAGAAGGGGCATCCTGAAGGTGAGTTAAGAGCTGCATATCTCTTAAGGCCCACTCTCTGAAGTTGCACAATGTCACTTCCACCATGTCTGGACTGGTCTTGTGATTTAAGTCCAGATTTAAGGAAAGGGGAAATAGACTCAATCTCTTGATGGAAAGTGGTAAGGTCACATTGCAAAAGGTGTGTGGGATGGGAGATATGATTGTATCCATATTTGGAAACGCAATCTACCCCTAGAAATAATCCTGAAAAACTGTCATAATTTTATCACCACTGGAGAATAGAGAGCTTTTAAAGACAATCGTGATAATCACCCTTTTGAAAAATTGTGCATTTTCTTTGCTATTCTGGATATTGAAGAAAAATTTCACCTCTGAATAGTACATTCCTAATTAGTCAGCCATTAGGTCCAAGAGATTAGTTGTTTCTCTTGATTATGACAGCATTGATAATACTTTCACAAGAAATAATAAAAACTGAATTGTCGAATTGTGAGTTTTCCATATTTTGTGTATATAGTTAGTGTTTGTACTTCATAACACGGTTTAATGAAGCTAATGTTATACCATTTCTCACAAGGAAGCTGGGACAAGAGAATGTAGACCAATCATTGCCATTCATTTCCATTAGTGGAATAAAATTAAGGTACTATTAGAACCTGTGCTACTAATACATAATCTTGCTGTGTTCAATAAAACCAGAAATGGAGACTTGATCTGTTGTTATGGTATAGTAGTTTTACCAGTGCGACAAGCTGTACTTATACAGGTGGTTTTAAATTCATTATTTCTCTTTAGCATTTAGAAATACTTTCAGCATACTACTTGGCACCTGGGGGAACTTAATTATTTGCAAATTTGGTACATTATAATATCTATAAAATCAGCTTGCTTTGTTCTAGAAATTTCTTTTTAGGGGGAAGAAATGAAGTGCTGTGATTAACTCTAACCATAGTTTCTTACCAGATATACTTTTTGCAGGCACATGTCTGTATGTATGCATGTGTGTATGTATACGTAATATGTAATCATTGTTTTAACTTTCATTTTATCACTATTATTTTAAAATTTTGACGTTCTGGTATTATTTTTATTTCTTACCCTATTCTGTCTCTCCCAGTTTACCTTCCACTGCTTGGCAGGACACTCTGTCTGGAATTGCTGAGTTAACAACTTCCTCTGCTGTGATCATGTAATTCTAATCTTTCCCCTCACGAGAGAACTTATTGTGAATTCTAAGCCCATATGCTGCATATCTCCATTTTGTCTCTGAACTAAGTTCCAGACACGTGATAAATGTGGTCAAACTATTTACAACAAATGTCCACAGGAGCATTCCTACTAAGCAACTGGGAAACTGGGATTGATTCACAGAAAAGTTTCTGTTTGACTTGACTGTCATAAACAATGAGATCACAAAAGTAAATACTCCACAGCTGGCTGTCTGGATCCAACTTGCATGGATATTTCTGGAAAGAAAGAAAGAAACCATGTGGATCAGTCAGCATCATTTTGTACACATAATTATATTTCCTAAGAAGTTAAACATTTTTGTTGTTAATTCCTCGAATAGCTTTCACTCTCATACTAAGTGAGCAGTCACTGAATCGGCACAGGGTAGGCAAATTAAAGTATTTGGACATTTCAGTATGATATGGGGATTCTTGTGGAGAAGCAAATGTGTAATTAGTAAGTTCATAGGCTACAATCTTGGCTTACTGCAAGGCAACAGTTGGTTAGGTGCTTCAGAATGTCTTGTTTTTAATTCTCTCCTTACTACAGGGTGTTTTTTTAAGATGCCACGTAATAAAAGAGAAAAGAGCTTGTCTAAATTCAGAAGGATTTCTCAATATTCGATTTCATAATAAATTTAGGTACAAAAATGCCAACTTGATTATCTTCTTATGCATTAATCAAACATTCAAATAGTTAAAACTTCACCAGTAACCATTAGTCATGGAAATGTAATTCAGTTAAAGTGAAAAAAAAAAAATCAAGAATTATCCTAATAACAGCCTGTATATGTGTTAAAATATGTACATTTTTCTTGAAATGTGGTTGCATTAGGGATAATCTATATTTGTTGATTCTTTAACATACTATTTGTACTTCAAATACTTTTTCTCTCATAATGCACAGTAATAAAAGGTAATATTATATTTAGAGGTGTGTTGGCAAGGGAAACTGGTGGAGTTAATCCAATAACTTGGAGCTCCTTGGAGAAAAGGCACTATAGAAACACAAGGTATTATCATCACTATTATTACTGTGTGGAGCTGGAAACCCTGCCTGCCCTTTATAAAGCTGGCCATTTAATAAAGGAATGCAGAATTGCCATAGCAGGAGTTGAAAGAGTTTCATGTTTTCAAAAACGTACACAGCCTGGTAGTAGAAAAAACTAAAAAAATATATATTTTTAAGAAAATGGCTTACTTAGCCTTCTTGTTACTGTTCTTCATTTTTGAAGATAATGCTATCAGCGATTATTTTCCAGGTATAACATGTAAGTGAAAATCCCAATGCTTGGAGATATTAGTGGTCAATCTCGAAATACGATGCTTTAAAATAGATTTTGTAAAGTGCTGCTCTTTGATATTTTGATGAACAGAGACTCCAAGATGCACAGAAGGATACCAAGTATTTATATTAATATTGGAACACTTCTGAATAAGCGTCATATACTTCTATGCTTTGGCTTAGGATGTGCTAGTATTAGGGAGGAAGTAAGTATAGGGGATAAGGGAATCATCTCTGGAGTCAGGCTGGTATCCATTCAAACTTTGGCTACTGGCCATGTGTCCTTAAAAAATCATTAGCCTCTCCAAGCATCATTTTCTTCATCTATAAATTAGGGATAATAAAATTACACAAAAGTCAGTGCCTGCCACCTACATGGGTGCTCAGAAATGGAGGCCCTTATTATTGTCATCATCATCCCAATTAAAGTTGACCTGGAACTATACTGGTAGTTCTAAATATTATTACTAAAATATTTATGTTGTGTCTGGATAATTCAAATTGCTACCTTCTACTTTCTGCTGCTGCTCACTTTTAGGATATTAATTAGCATCTGCATCAGTGAATAAGAGGGAGAAAGGAAAGGTCATAAAAATTAATTCCTCAATTTTCATAGCTGTTAGCAGTTATATCCAGAGGTGAGAGGGAAGTTTTCCTTACAATAAGTGTGTTGGCTTGCTGTAAGTTTTTACTACATAAATATTATTCAAGTTAGGGAAATGAGAGGTGTAAGTTAAAATCATGCTGGCTAATTAGCCAGATATTTTCATCTTTTTTATTGCATCAGCATGAGTACTCTAGTTACAAGTTCTTTTTTGGCTATCATGTTGTAAATGATCTCTTTAGGGCTATATTTTCAAAGTTGCTTTAGAAATGTTTCAGGATTGATTTACCAAGTATACTTGCTAATTCCACTCATAGTATTTCAGTTATCCTGTAAATAACAAATCAGAAGGAAATGTGTTTCGCTCTTTTCCTTCAGCAGATCCCTGTCTTAGGAGAGGGTATTTTAATGTTCCCACTTAACTATAGATAAAAACAGCAGAAATTACCCAAGTTTATTTGCATATATGATCCTATGCTTGAAAATAATTGAGTGCAAACATTCTAAGTATGGTGAACATATTTAACGTGTGAAAGCAATGACTTTAAAACTATGTTGGCTCAGCCACATGTCTGACTACGGCTTTGATGAAAATACTGGGCTAATATTGGAAGCCACGAATTTTATTGCTATATACTTCTCAGTAGACGTGTCTTGATTGATCTGAGAGAGGTGATGAACCTGGTTCTTATTTTAAGATGGTATTTAAATTGAACCCAGATAAAAACTGCAAGATAACTACACCTCATTGGAGACCAACAAAGTCCCATTTCTTTCTTTTAATTCTTTTTAAAAGGAATACGTATTGGTTCCTGGGCACATCTCTTCCTATACAATTTCACTTATGCCCCCTCCCACCTATACATACACGTGCACCCACATATAGTCATTTATTTTGTTCTTGTTATTCTCTTTTGTTTAAATTATTTATTCTTTCTCCCTTAATTTTTCCCTTGTCTTCTCCCTGCTGGTGTCAAATGAATTCCTCTTTCTGCAGAAGCTCAGCAGGAAGTGGATTAATGCAGCCTGAACACAACTAGAGTGGTGTCAGGATGCTGGGGTGACCTCTGTATTTGAAAATAAAAGAATTGAAAAGTATCCAGCAGCTAAAAGTCAGGGGGAAAAATCTTGAGGCATCTTGTTCATTTCCAATTGTGGAAGTATTTGCAGCATCTCCAAGGTACTCTGTGAGAGAAAAGTAATAAATAAAAACTGAAGAGAAGGTAAAAACAGGCAGAAATGCTGAGTTTAAGATATGTTTGAACACATTTTAAGATAGCGACTCACAAGCAATCTAGAATATTGAGGTGTGAGGTTAATATGAATGGAAATACAACATTGTCCTTACCCCATCCACTTAGATTTTATTTCCAGCAGTAAGAACCCCCTAAAAAACTGATTTTCCAAAGATAAAAAGGGTTCATGTTTCTAGCCATTCTTCATCAGAGGCAGGCTGTGATGATCAGCCATTGCAAAGGTATCCTTGCTGCTGAAGTCAACAGCAACTTTAGCCATTATTGAAAGGACGTCTATTTTCTCTCCTGCTGGGTCACTTGCTTGCCAAGAGTATTTTTTTTCCATGACTAATATTCAATGGAATATCTGATGTTTAAAAACAAGATTGCTTAGCCTTGCAATTGTTATTAGATTCTTTTCCTGAGCTATAATGCATAGGCTTTGATCTAAGGTCCTACCGTTGCTAGAAGGACTTGTGTAATTACGATAATGTGCACTGCTCTTTTTGCTATTCCTATAGGGAAAATAAACCCCACATTAGTTCCCTATTAGTACCTGACTTGGAGAAGTTAAAAAGCACCAGAAAAAGGTTAAACAGAGTCAAGTACACATAAGAGAGCAGTGGTTATTAGTGTCCAGGGAGCCATTAAAAATTTCTGCTTATACAGAAGAATTTATTGGTGATCCTGCTTCTGGCTGCTTTATGCATTTTAATAAAGAAGTAAGATGTGTGTGCGTGCGCATGTGTGTGTGTTTGCACACATTTTATGGCTATGCTTGACTAAGGACTTTAGCTATTTGGTTCTGCCACTAATTTCATCCTTGCTTCCCTCCTCAACCCCCACCCCCAAGTCTCTCTTCTTAACCTTCAGCTTTGTAGACATTATTACAATTCTGGAAATCCATCAGTCTCTTTTTTATTAGGGTATTGTAGGAAGAATATTAACTCTATGGACTTTTTTTTCTGCTACATATATATTGGGAAACCTTTTTACTTTAGCTAGATATTTGGAGGTAATTATCTAGAGAAATAACTAAATATGCAGTTTCATGAACCAAGGAAATTTTGTGAAATTGTATTTTTTTGGCACTTTGAAATATTTTTACAGCTTATTAAAAAAGACGTGTATGTTTATGATATAAGGAAGTGACTTTATGCATTTAACTATTCTTTCCAGGTTATTATTGAAATGACCAAAGGAATATACAATTAAAGAAAAATTTGTAAATGTTGAAAACTAGGATACAATGCTACTGAGTTGAGAAACTTGGAGACATTTTTGTAAAATATGCTGTAGACAAGATTAAACTATGGGGAGCATCAACTTGCATGTGAAAGAAAGCCTTTTTTTCTAAAAGGAACAGACCCTAAGAAGAACCTTATTGTGAGCTTAGAGTGTCAGGGATGGAGTGTCAGGGAGATGAGGGAAAGGGTGTTCTTTAGGATGGGAAGAGGGAAGGACAAATACTGGTTTGTTATGTTTACTAGGCAGAGCAGTACATAACACTCACCCTTAACTCATACTCAGAGCACATGTCTGCCTAAGTTAAGCAGGACTTGCTGTTATAGCTAACTCCTAACATCCTGTTTTGGTGTGATCATTTTAATAACTTTTCATTGTTGTCAGAACACATTTTGTATGGTTTGACTCCTTTTAAATTTATTGAGACTTATTTTATGGCCCCAAATTTCATCTATTTTCCTAAATGTTCCATATGCACTTGAAAAGAAGGCATATGCTGCTGCTGTTGGATGGCATCAGGCCAATTTGGTTGATTATGTTGTGCAAGACTTCTAAATCCTACTGAATTTCTGTTTCAGAAATTGATGTTGAAGTAAATTGATGTTTACTTGTATCAATTATCAAGAGATGGGTATAGAAATCTCCAACTGTAATTGTCTATTTGTCTATTTGTCTATTTCTCCTTGCAGTTCTATCAGTTTTTGCTTCATGTGTTTTGAAGCTGTGTTATTGACTGAACTAAAGTTTAGGATAAAATTGACTCCTATATATATTTATGATATCGTTTATTCTGAAATCTACTTTGAGAATAATATAGCCACTCCTGTTTTCTTTTGATATATCTTTGCATTTAATGTATTTTTTTTTGGTAGGTAGAATATAGTTAAGTATTGCTTTTATATCTAATCTGACAAGCTCTGCCTTTTAATTGGGGGTATTTATACCATTTATATTTAATGTGATTACTGATATGGTTCCATTTACACTTTGTACCCTTTTTCTTCCTCCTTTTGGATTAACTGAATGTTCTCCTTTGTTGTTTTATTAACTGTAACTTTTTATTTTCTAGTGTTTTTAGGGTTTATAGTATACATCTTGACTTATCACAGTCTACTTTCGAGTGACATTATACTATTTCATGTATATTATAAAAAGCTTCCAATAACATACTTCTATTTCTTTCTTTCTGACCTTTGTGCTGCTGTGGTCATATGTTTTACTTTTATATATGTTACACCTCCCATACTAGAGTGCAATTGTTTTTGTTTAAAAGGTCATTAAAAGAGATTTAAATAGTAAGAAAAAACTCTTGCATGTTTACCTACATAGTTATCATTTCTAGTTATCTTCATTCCTTTTTGTAGATCTGTATTCCCATCTAGTATTATTTACCTTTTATCTGAAGGGTTTCTTTAAACATTTCTTATAGTGTTGGTCTACTGTTAATAATTTCTTCCAGCTTTTGTAAATCTGAAACTGTATTTTGCCTTTGTTTTCCAAATATATTTTCACTATATCTAGACTTCTGGGTCTGCTCAACTCAGGGAGTCCATCAGGCTCTGCCTCAGTTTCCCCTCCCTGCACCATGGCCTAGAAACCCTCTCAAGACAGTAAGCAGACAATCTTAGAGCTAACTTCATTCCTTTTGCACCTGTCAGGGATTACTGTTTTACAATGCTTCATGTCAAGTGTCTTAAACTGTCTTTCATGTATTTCGACTATTTTTTAGTTGTTTAGAGAGTAGAAGCATAAATCTGGTTCCTGTTAGTCCATTTTGTTTGGAAGTAGAAGTCTCTATAATTTGATTGCAATTAAATTTGCATTTTTAATACTTTTTCTTCATAAATATAGCTTTTCTATATTTGATGCATCAAAGTCTATGAATGTTAAATCGTCTTTGAAAATTATGCTTCTTATCATATAATTTTACATTTTATTTTATTTAGCACTTAAATTTATATTTCATCTCTTGCTAGTATTATTTCTTCTCCTGCTTTACTTTGTGTTCTCTCTACCTGGAATTTCTTTGACCATCCCTTCACTTTATTTTATCATTTAAATTTATTTTAATGAAATCATGTCATATTACAAATTGAATACATTTTATTAGACCTGAGGCCTGGAGGTGGCAATTAATTTTAACAATTTTAGCTGTACCGCAATCGATTTTTTCCCTGTTTTAGACGTCATCAATGGACTTCCTTCTAATGTTGATGAGAATTAGCATTCTTATACCTTCCCCCACTCCCAGGACTATAGCTATGGATCGTTGTATTCCTTCGACCTCTCATTATAGCTGTGTCATGTTTGGTTAAATCAATAATCAGAATTTTCATTATCATGACTACGTAAATAATATGCACAGCTGAATCATTTTGTGTGGTATGCTAACATTATCTTGCTTGTTTACGCTTTTGTTTTCCCTGGATTTGGTAATTTTTTAATATTTATTTTTATTTTATGTCATATGTGTCTATCACTAATTCAGCCCTGTGTTCTTTGTTGAGTTGCAAGTCATACTTAAATACTGCGAATACTCTCTCAGAGCCATTTCTTTCTTTACACATTCCTTCTGGAATTTTCCATCACTGTGCTTCAGTATAGACTGGTTGCTTTCCAAGCCTGCTGCTCAGCTATCAGCCTAGAACTTCCCTCAACATAATCCTGTGAATTCCTGTCACCAATCCTTTGTGTTGGTTTCCTTATTTTCTGTATTCTAAAGTCTTCCTCTTTTTTTGTTTTAAGCCCTCATTTTCATTTGTTGCATACTCTAGTAGTTTCCTGAGAAACAGTGCACAGGAGGTAAATTTTTTGAGATCTTGCATGTCTGAAAATGTCTTAACAATCTTATTTGATTAATAGTTTTGCTGAGTAGAGAATTATGAATTGAAAATTAATTTTCTCCCTCAGAATTTTTTTTGGGAAATGCTAGCTTCCAGAGTTCTTGTTTGGAAATCAAGTGTAATTCTAACTTTTTATCATTTTTAAGAGACCCATGTTTTTACTTGGAATGTTTTTAGGTCTTCTCATTTTTCAACAGATGAAGTGCCCTGGAGGAAGTTTCCTTCCATGCATTGCACTGGGCACCAGTTGGGCCTATTTAATCTGAAAACTCATGTCCTTTATTTGTGAAAATTTTTATACCATGAGTTTGATAATTTCCTTCCTTCCATTTTCTTTTACTGGAATTCATATTAACACCTGATCTTTATTCAGAATTTAATATTTGGTAGGCAATGTTCTAATGGTTTTACATGTATTAATTTGAAATAGGTATCACTAGCACCTTCATTTTCCAAATGAAGAAAATGTACTCAGAGAGAGGTTAAAGAATTTGTCCAGGGTCACACAGGTGAGAAATGGTGGAGCTGGTATTTGAACCCTGGCTGTGATGGGTGGGGGTAGGGACTTTAAGTTTACACAAACTTTTAAATGCCCTGAACCTCAACCTTCTGCAGTATGTGTTGCTTCTCCTGGGCCCTTCTGGAGTTGTGCAGCTAAAATTAGCTTACTCTGCTGCTGGCCTGGGTTTAGTTTTCTCTGATCTTCTAAATCTACTAGTCAAATACTGCTGTGGTCAGAAAGTATACTCTGCATGGTTTCAATTCTTAGATATTTATTGAGACTGGTTTTATGATCCAGTATGTCTATACTGGTGAATTTTCCTTTTGCATTTGAAAAGAATGTATGTTCTTCTTGTAACACTTTTATAATAGAAGAAATTTTATAAAAGTTATTTTTAAATCACCAACCCTGAGATTGTTTATGTTGGCCAGATTTAGGCAGAATGGCAAAACAGTTGATAGTTATCTTTAGCTCCCCCAGGGGGATTATTTATTCCCATTAACCTATCACAAAAGTTTCCTGTTATATTTATCTTCCTATCAGTATTTCTTTCCAGTTCATTTTTTATAACTGTTAAAGAGGCTATTGTGACTTATGAGAACTTTTTAAGATAGAACTTTTGGTATTTTTAAATTACACATCCGATTCCTATCCTAAAAGAATGGGGCTATTATGTCAGCATTTTAGGCCTTAGAAATTTCATGGACCCAAATTGCCTACTTCTAAGTTATATGTAAACATTGACTATGAAGCTGGTCTTCTACTCCCTATTTTCACTGTCACATGAATGAGTGAATGAATGAAGTGAAAAGACTAAATCTAGTAATTGAATTTCAGGTACCCTGCACAGGTATTTTAATGCTGGAAGGATGTTTGCATACCTCACTCTGTATATTGAACATTACTAGCAGACAGAACATCATATAGAAAAACCCTGTGATAGAAGTGAACCTCTTTCACTTAAAGAAGTAAAAGGGCCAGTAAGGCTGGAGCTTGGAGAATTACAGGAGATAGATAAAACGGACTTGCATGATATTGTGGCTCTGTTGAAGCTTTTGATCATTATCTGACTAACACAGATACAGATTCACCTTGGAAGGGATTTAAACAGGGAGACGATGTGTTCATTGCCTTATTTCAGAGAGAACAATCTGGCTATAGGGTAGAATATTGATTGGAGGGGTACAAGAGGGTATGTGGAAAGAGAATTGGGACTTGCTTGCTAATATCTAGGCAAGCGATAATGGCAGCTTGGATTATGGTGGTGATTGTGGAGGTAGATAGAAGTGGATAGATTAAAAAGATTAAAATCAATAAGATCTGTCCATAGATAGAGATGAGGGGCAAGAGGAAGGAAGGTGTTAAGAATGAGACCTAGATGTCTGGTTTGCCCAACAGGACAGACAGTGAGTGATGTTTATAGAGCATTAACTAAGGTCCTTCCACAGAATGCATATTTGGGAATTATGCCCTCTTAATGACTTAACAACTAACAAATAAATCTGTTGGTAGTTTAGTAACATTTAAGTTCCACCTTCCTAATTCCTAGCAACTAGTCTAAACATTGCAAGCCCAAAAGACTTAGTAGTAAAGATATCTATTCCATGGCTTAGACTTGGTTAGAAAAAAAATCTGTTAAAAATGAATATTAAAAGTAAAGGGGAAAACCCACAGCTAACATAGTTAATGGTAAAAGATGGAAAGCTTTCCTCCTAAGATCAAGAACAATACGAATTTGTCTGCCCTTGAAATTTCCATTCAACATTGTCCTGGAGGTTCTATCCAAGAAATTTGTCAAAAAAGGGAAATAAATATCATCCAGATTGGAAATGGAGGAAAATTACCTCTATTCAAAGTTTATGTGATTTTGTATATTGAAAATCCTAAGGAATTCACAAAAATACTATTAGAGCTGTTTATCCAGCAAAGTTGTAAGACACAAGTTCAATACAAAAAATCAATTGTAATTCTTTATGCTAGTAATGACAATCAAAATAAAATTAAGAAAGCAATTCCATTTATAATAGCAACAAAAATAATAAGATACTTAATAAATTTAACAAAGAAAGTATATGACTTTTACACTGAATACTACAAAACAGCACTGAAAGAAATTAACAAAGACCAAAATAAATGGAAAGACATTGCATGTTCATGGATTGAGAAGCCATAATATTAAGATTGCAATAATCCCAAATTGATCTACAGAGTCAACACAATCCTTATCAAAATCCTAGCAATATTTTTTTGGAGAAATGGGCAAGCTGATCCTAAAATTTATATGGAAATGGAAGGGACCCTGAATAACCAAATTAATTTTGAAAAGGAAGAGCAAAGTTGGAGGACTCACAACTCCCAATTTCAAAGCTTACTAGAAAGCTACAGTAGTCCAGATTGGTGTACGAATAGATTTATAGATCAATGGCATAGAATAGAGGGTCTAGAAATAAGCACCAGCATTTATAGTCAATCAATTTTTCGTAAGCATGTCAAGTCAATTCAATGGGGAAAGAATTGTCTCTCCAAAAATGGTGTTGAAACAACTGGATACCCACATGCAAAGCAATGAAATTGTACCCATACTGCATACCATATACAAAAATGAACTAAAAATGGATGAAATACCTGAATATAAGAGTAAAAACTATAGAGCTCTTAGAAGAAAACATAGATGTAAATCTGCATGACCTTGGATTAAGTGATGATTTCTTAGATATGATACCTAAAGCACAAGGAAAAGTAAACTGGATATCATAAAAATTAAAGACTTTTGTGCTTCAAAGGGCACTATCCAGAAAATGAAAAGACAAAACAAATAGTGGGAGAAAATATTAAATCATATATCTTATAAAGATCTAGTGTCCAGAATATATAAAGAATGCTTACAACTCAACAATAAAAAGGCAACCCAATTTAAAAATGAGCAGAGGATTTGAATAAACCTTTTCCCAAAGAAGATATACAAATGGCCAATAACCACACAGAAAGATGCTCAACATCATTAGTCATTAGGGAAAGGCAAATAAAAACCACAATGAGATACCATTTTACTCCCAGTAGGATGGCTATTTAAAAAAAACATGAAAAATGATAAGGGATACCAAGGATGTGGAAAAATTGGATCTCTTATACCTTCCTGATGGGAATGTACAATGGTGTAGCCAATTTGGAAAACAGAGTTTCTGGAAAATTTAAACATAGTTATCATATGACCCAATAATTCTCCTAGATTTATACCCAAGAGAACTGAAAATATATGTTTACACAAAAACTTGTACAGGGGAGCAGATGTGGCTCAAGAAGTTGAGCACCTTCCTTCCACATGGGAGCTCCTGGGTTCGATCCACGGTCCTGGTACCTCAAACAACAACAACAACCAACCAAACAAACAAAAAACTTGTATAGGAATGCTCATAGCAGCATTATTCATAATGCCTCAGAAGTGGACACAGCTCAAATGTTGATCAACTAATGAATGGATATATAAAATGTGATATATACAGACAGTAGAATATTATTCAGCCATAATAAGGCATGAAGTCCTGATACACACTACAACTTAAGTGAACCTTGAAAACATGCTACGTGAAAAAAGCCAGTCACAATAGGTCATATACTGAATGATTCCTTTTATATGAATTGTTCAAAATAGGCAAATAGAGAGAGACATAAAGTAGATTAGCACTTGCCAAGGGCTCGGGGGAATGGAGCGTGACTGCTACTGGGTATGGAGTTTCTTTTTGGGGTGATGAAAATGTTTTAGAGTTGGATAGAGGTGATGGTTGTATAACCCTGTGACTATACTGAAAAACCATTGGAGTGTATACACAAAAAGGTCAATTTTATGGTATGTGAATTATTTCTCATAAACAAAGAAAACATCATGTTCATTGATTGGAAAACTCAAAAGAAAAGATGTTATGTTTTATAAATTAATCTATAGCTTCAGGGAGCAGGTGTAGCTCAGTGGTTGAGTGCCTGCTTTGCGTGTATGAGGTCCTGGGTTCAATCCCTGGTATCTCCTAAAAAAGAAAAGAAAAATTCCTAATCTATAGATTCAACAAAATTCTCATAAAAATTCTAGCTGTT
>JAQZBX010057478.1:0-17945 GCA_029593785.1 Cabassous unicinctus
AAATAAATAAATCTTAAAAAAAAAAAAAAGAATTATCTAACATGTCACCATGTGCCGTGAAGTATAATTGAATCCAAAAAGAGACAGACTTCGTTTTAAGGCATTCTGTAATTAAACAAGTAAATATCTTTATTCACAATTATAATCTCCAATGCTGTATTTACATACCTAAGTTCCTTCCTACTCTAGCTTTTCTTCTTAAAATTTCTCATAAATTTAGGGTCCATAAATGTTATCCTGTAGTGAGTATATTTGGAGCTTCACCCAAAACACAAATTTCCTGGAAAGGCAAGCAAAAAGTAAAGGCTCACCAGAGCACGACCAGGCTTTCACTGGCTCCAGCCTGATTCTTTGGGTCCTGGTTCCAAAGCCAAGTGCTTATTTTGATGACTATGGTAATTTAACTTGCAGCTGGACGAGAAGATAAATGTGGGAATCATCGGTGGCTCCTAAACCTTCTTTGCATCCCTCAGAAACGTTACACATGTCAGATTTAGTTATTCTTGGAGCCAGTCACTGCCATTAAGAAATCGAGTCATAAACTTCTCCAGAAGACTGGGCAGCATTTCCAGATGTAATATGAAAGAGGAGTTGCTTGAGAGTCCTCTTGGAAATAGGGGGTCGAAGACAAATTATGACAGCGGATTTAAGTGAGAGAAGAAGGGAGCAGGGTCTCTGTGCATCGCGTTACTTAGGGGACTAAGCTGCCGTGTGTCCTGAGCACAGAGATCACCAGGACAACACGACACGGCAGGGCTGAGGGAAGATCTCCGCTGCAGAAGGAGCTCTCCTGGCGCTGAACTTGCCCAGCTCCACTTAGAGTCTGGGCTCTTCCCTATACGCTCGTCTGCACGAAGGTCCTCGTGGGGATTCCGTGAGACGCACAGGGACAAGGTCAGCCTTTCCCCTAAATCTTTAACTGTGCCCTCAAAGCCCAGTCCTAGCGTTTTTAAAAAGAGATTTTCTTTTCTTAGAGTAATTCTCAGCGTTCTCCATTCCTCAGCCCTTCTGCCTTTTACCTGGGGAAGCTCCTCCTGCTGGGCTGCTGTTAAGCCGCGGTCTCCACCACCGTGGAGGGGATGGCCCTGCAGTGCCTTCTGGAAGCAGCAGGGGGAGCACAGCGCTCACGGTAAAGCCCGCAGCTGTGGCTCATCAGAACGGCGCTTTCATAAAACGTCTTCTCACGTACAAATTCAACAAGTCCTGTTAACCCAGATCAGGAGCTCAATTTCAAAAGCAAAATGCACTCTCTTAAAAAATATATATATACAAAACAACAACAAACAGTCGTCTTTCCTTAAGTATAAAAGAAATATGTAACATTTTCTTCCTTAAACTTGTCTCTATTGCTCAAGTTTTCTATAATAAAGTTATAAAATCACACCATCCAGAGATAACCACTATTAACATTATTGAGCTTATGCTAGATTTTTCATATAATTAAAAAAAAGAAGAATTCTTCTTTTCAAATGTTAAGTACATAATAGCAACAGATCTTTCTGTAGTTAGGATTGTTTTCTCAGGACAAATTGCTAGAAGTGGATTAATGTGTCAAACTGTGAGGTCTGCGATGGCTAAAAGCTCTTCCAGTTTATGTTCCCACCAGCTGTAGAAGAGATTGTTTGTTTCACAGCAGCCTCACCAGCACTTTTATTCTAACTTTGTTATTTATTTAAAAAATATTATATGGCTGTTATATTTCACATTCCTTTGATTACTAGAAAGATAGATTATATTATATATATATATATGCATAATTATATATTTACAAATTCATCCATTCTCTTCATTCAGCAAATGTTTATTGAGCTCCCACTATGTAGAAGATAATGTATTAAAACCCAGCACTTCCTCCCAAACCAAACTCTCCACAGCACCCTGCCCCAGGCACGCTTTCCCCCCCGAGCCCGCCATTTCTGCTAGTATCTCTTGTTAGCTAGACTTGAGAACTCCATTGTTTTCCTTGCCTTTTTCAATCGTCACATCCTATGAAATTCACTGTGGAAATGTCTCTAAGAGTCATCCTCTTCTTTCTGTTCACACCCACCACCTCTTGTCCAGGCATCCAAAAGCTCTTGCAAGAGTTATGGGATTTAGCAATCTCCCTACTACGCGGCCAACTCATCACTTGACGGTGGAATATTCTCTCTTTCCTCTATGCAGAAACCTCCTTTCGGCTCCACCCTCTTCTCAAATTCCCTAACTTGAGTGCCAAGACCTTTGAGCTTCCAGAACCATCTCACCTTTCCAGTCTTATTCCCATCCCTTTTCTATGCCATATGCCTGCCGACTGGAGCTAGTCGCTGTTCTCCAAACAGCTGCTCCATTCCCCAGCGGCTGCTCCTCTGGCCAAGGCCTCTCTCCGGAGCTCTGCCTACCATCTTCACCAAGAAGCTCTCGCGGGTCCCGTGGAGCAGATGCCTGCTGGTTTCCACACTGCCCCCTCCAGGGCTCCCGGAGGCCCCTGTCCACTCCTCCCTTCCGGCACTTTCTTCCTTGTCTACTTCCTCTTTGTGCCATCTTTGAGAGCCAGACAGCGCCTTGCACATTTTTGTATCCCCATGGCCTAGCATAGTCCTGGCACACAGTAGTCCCTCCATAAATGCTTATTAGAATGAAGAATGAATGGGGAAACATGCAAATAAGTAAAGGTGAAAGGCGTGCAATGCAGGTATAGCTAGCAGCCACGTGGAGAAGTCAATCTGTAAGAAGGAATCCAATTACAGAGAGAAGCAAGGGTGAGAGAGGGAAATGGAAACTCCCAGTACCACTCAAGTCCTGCTTCCGGGAATGCCTGAGGCCCAGCTGCCTTCCCGCCTTCGGCCCCTTTGAGATGAGCAGCATACGTCTTCAGAAGGATGCACCACCTGCTTCCATGTTCTCTCATATCCAGCTCCCCTGAGACTAGTACCTCCAAATCATGTCAAAGGGTGGTTCAGGTTAAACTGATGGGCTCTAATGCAAAAATTCCATACTCTCTAGAATCCATCCTGCCCTAAAACTCTAAAGAAAGACGTCTTTAGCAGGGAGTGTTATTTTCTTTCACAAGCCCCTAAACAATGTGAGAAATTCTTGGACCTGGCCTCAAGCCCAAGATTTGACTCACTCCTACCGCAAGTAATGTTTGCGCGAAGATTGCTCCAGGTAGTTCCCCTTCTGTGAGGAAATCCCACCTTGGGGTGTGGGGCTGCTTCCTGCACTGCTCAGAGCAGAATGACTTTCACAAAGAGGACTTCTCTCCCTGAGATTTCTGACAGGCATTTCAAACCCTTCTTGGGCGAGAGACGGCCAGGCCACCTGCCCCCCAATAACCCATCCATAAGTGATCCACACATCCAGTAACTGCTTCAGCCAGTCACTTGCGGGAGATTCATAACTGGGCTACGAGAGGGAGAGGTTTAGAGAAATAAGAAAAGGAGGCATTATAAAGAGCAGCCGGGATCTCACTAGTTTTCCCTCCTTTGTTAAAAAAAACAAAACAAAAACAAAACCCTCCTTTTTCTGGATATAAACATGTGAGGTTTTCTGTGAAGCAATCGATATTTTTAATTAAAGATTAGGAATAACAGACTTTCCAGTTACCTATTCCAGTAAAAAAAAAAAATAACACTTAAGCAGGCTTTTTTCTTAGGGAGTTTACGTGTATCACACACCTCATCTAAACTGGGAGAAAAGAAAGAGAATTATAGACACTGATCACAAATTGGTCTGCCTGGCAAGTGCCCAAATAAGCAAGTCAGATCTTCTATTATATATAGGCAATGTAGAAGAACTTGCTGGGCTTGTCTAATCATACTTACTTATAATTTGTACTCTGGCTGCTTACATGAATAAAATAGTGGAAAGGAAATCATTTTATTGCCTCCTTACTGAGTGCCAGAAGCGATGCAAGCTGCTTTCTAATTAAATTTGTAAAATTGTTTCATAGATGAAGACACCGAGGCTCAGAGAATTAACATAAACTGACCCGCCACATAGTTGGAAATGAAGGGAGCTGCCATTTGAACCCAGCTCTATATAACAGGAAGCTCTGTGCTCTTTCTGCTCTGCTATGCTTAATTCAATAGTCAGACACATGCTATGGAATAGTTAAGATGCTTGCCACTGCAGATCACATAGTACCTAACGCGGTAGACTGGATTACTGGTCCCCATTCTGCAGTCCCCTATAGTAGGATTACACAGCCACACCTTTTGACGTGTAACTTTGAGGGGCCCTCCCCACTGTGGGTGCAGCATACTTTGCTGACCCCCTGAAATGGTAGGATTTGCCTGTTGATGTGCTTTGCCCTTAGAACAGCCTAGGGTGGCCACTGCTCCAAGAAGGACGTGAGGCAAGTGGAGCTCAGTGGACCCCATCCGTGGCCTAGAGCCACAGCCAGGCGCTGTACACCCTGAAACAAAGGCTTGCAGCCAGGCTCCGCCCAGGCCTGCCAACCTGCAGACCCGTGAGTGTGAGAAGAAATCCTCTGCTGGTCTAAGACACCGAGATTTTTATAAGATTATTGTGCTATATTAATATTAATAGGGTGCCCATGCGGCTCAGTGGTTGAGCACAGGCATCCCACACACAAAGTTTCAGGTTCAATCCCTGGTCCCAGTACTCAGAAAAAATCTGAGTACTAATACTAGCGTGTGAGGACATGGAGAAGGCTGTGTAATAAAAACCTATAAAAAATTAATAGTATTATTGCATTAACTTTAACCAATGTTCCTGAGTAAATGCAGCTTAATCTCTCATATAATAAGAAATACAGAGTTCTAGAGTTCTTAATAGTTCAAGGGCTTGTTTGCTGGGTCCATGATGTTATGATTCTTTCTGCAACTCTGCCATCCTCAGTGTCTCAGCAATGCTTCCCCCATGGGTGCGCAGTGCCCATGACAGCTCCATGCATGACGTCTTTTTTTTTTTTTTTAAGATTTATTTTATTTATTTCTACCCCTTCCCCTTGTTTTTTGTGCCCACTGTCTGCTCTCTCTGTGTTCTTCTGTGTCTGCTCGTCTTCTCTTTAGGCGGCACTGGGAACCGATCCTGGGAACTTCCAGAGTGGGAGGGAGGCACTCAATCTCTTGCACCACCTCAGCTCCCTGGTCTGTTGCGTCTCTTATCGTCTCTCTTCTGTGTCTCTCTTTGTTGCAACATCTTGTTGCACCAGCTGTCTGCGCGGGCCAGCACTCCCCGTGGGCCAGCTTGCCGTGCGGGCCAGCTTGCCTTCACCAGGAGGCCTCGGGAATCGAACCCTGGACCTCCTATATGGTAGACGGGAGCCCAGTCGCTTGAGCCACATCTGTTTCCCGTATTATATCTTTAAATGACAGTATTCCAAGGAGAAAGGAAAGAGCTGATGCAAAGGGGCTTCTCTTTGCATTGATCTTTCTTATTCTCATGGAGGATAATCCTTCCCAGAATCCCCCAGCAGTCTCCCATCCCAGAACTGGGTCACAAGGCCACTGATGAGTAAT
The DNA here is from genome assembly GCA_029593785.1 of Cabassous unicinctus. NCBI lineage: Eukaryota > Metazoa > Chordata > Mammalia > Cingulata > Chlamyphoridae > Cabassous > Cabassous unicinctus. Next base: position 5,463 of record JAQZBX010057478.1, read on the forward strand.
TTCCTAGGACTGGGAACATTTCTGCTCAAAGAAATTCAGGGTGCATATTCTTCAGAATGAGTTAGGGTGTACTGTGGTCACAACTTACATCAAAATCTCAGTGGCTTACAACAAAGGTTTGTTTCATACTCATGCGGCGTGTCTGCTAGGGAAGGGCTGCAGCTCTGCTCTGTAATTTTGTTATTCTGGGACCCAGGGTGATGGGGCATCTCTAACTGGCACACGATCGGTCTCATGGCTGGAGGAAAAGAGAACAGGATGAACCACAGCTGGCTCTAAGGGACAGGAATCATCTCCATTCAGATTCTATTAGCCAGGTAAACCTCATGGCCAGTCTGAAGGCAATGGGGCAGGGAAGTACAATCTTCCCCTGGGGAGGGGCAGCTAATCTTTGTGAATGATAATACAATCTATCACAGTTTGCCTTTCTGGTCACAAATATTCCCTTCTCTTCCCACGTGCAAAACACCCACAACCCCTCCCCAAATAGGCAACCCTACCGTCCCATCCAAGCACTGTCCAGCTCAAAGTCCAGGAATCTCTCAGTGATGCCTGGTAGTACCTTCCAAGAGGTGCAGATATAGCTCCTCTCTGTCTGAAGACTGTGAACTCTCAACACCATGCCCAAATCCAATATGCAATGGTGAATAACTGCTGTGTAACCAGAAAACCACAATAAAAATCTCCACTTGGCAAGGAAAATATTTGGGTACACAAAATAGCCAGTCTGTAATGATTCTGAAGTCCCACAGAACAGATTTTGTGAGCAGTGCTAACCCTGGGAATAGAAAATCTTCCTTGGTTAGACCCTGATCTTAATTCTTGGGAACACCTTCCCCAGTCTATATTGTTCTCCTTGGCCACTGACTCCATCCTTGAGGAGACCCTTTTATCCCAATATCCTCTTTGGCCAAACTCAAAGAGCGCATTGGAAAACATTTCCTCTTTGAGAACTGAGGCACACTCTCAACCTGCTTCCTACCTGTTATGGCTTGAGTTGTGTTCCCCAAAAAGACATGTTGAAGTCCAACCCCCAGTACCTCAGAACATAGCCTTGTTTGGAAATTGGGTCACTGCAGATGGAATTAGTTAAATTAAGATCAGGTCATACTAGACTAGGGTGGGCTTCTCAGCTGATGTAACGAGTATCCTTTATAAGAAGGTGGGGGGAGACAGATACAGAGAGAAGGCAGAGTGTGAAGTATGGTAGCTATAAACGAAGGGATGCCAAGGATTGCTGGCAAACACCAGAAGCTAGGAAGAGCCAAGGAAGAATTCTCCCCAAGAGGTTTCAGAGGGTGCAGGGCCCTGCCGACATCTTGTTTTCAGACTTTTAGCCCCCAGAACTTTATGCCACCTAGTTTGTGGTTATTTGCTATGGGAGCCTTAGGAAACTAATATACTACCCATGGAAGGTTAGGGGCCTCAGGGTTGTTTCAAATCTCGAATGACACACTTCTTTTAGTCCATGCTGGTGATTCTTTTGTCAGTATCATGCTTTCAATATTTACTCATATTTTTATCTATTTTATTCCAGTTGGCTCCATGTGCCAGCAGCCATGCCCACATTTTTTGAGACATAACTTCTCTTTCTGGACTTACTGATCTGCCTTGAGCCCATTCATGGTACAGCCATACCCTTAGTCTCTTTTCCTTGAACCATTTTGTCCAGAGAAGATTTACTAGGTGGTGTTCTAATCATTCCAGGGTTGAGTTTTAATTGGCTACTGTCATTCAAAGGGCCTGCTCAGTTTTATCTTTTATCTGTTGCATCTTCTAATCATACAAGTCTCTGAATTTCTGGATTCTTCCTATTTCCTCTAAGTTCTGTGTGCAGACAGAGCAGTTCTTTCCTTGTCATTTCTTTCTTGTGGTACCTTGCTAACTACACCCAAGACATCCAAATCTTGCTACTAACATTCTGTTTTCTTACCTTTTTGCATAAAGTTGCAGACTAATCAGAAACTATCTACCTTCCAAATTATTGCAGGTGATAGTTTTAGCTACTTTTCCACCACTGCACAACATGGGCTGCCATCCTTCCAGCCTCTAGTAATGTTTCCTCTTTGTCCGCTTCCCACAACCAAAGCCATTGCCTCATATGTCCTGGGCCAGTTCTGGGGGACAGGCAAGGTTATTCTAGGGGAATAAAATATCAGAAATCTCAGTGGCTAGCAATAGCAAAGTTGGATTTTTCGCTCATGATACATTTGTGGCGGGTCAGCTGGGACCTGCTCTATGTTGCTGTCATTCTGGACCCAGGCTCATGGAACTTCTCCAGCTGGGACACTGCTCATCTCGTGGCTCAGGGAAAAGAGAACACAGTGAATCCCACGCAGGTTCTGGATGCTTCCGCTCAGAAGTGACGCACGTCAGTTCCACTCACATTTCATTGGCCAGAGTGAGTTCCGGTGCAGCCTAACACCAATGAGTGTGGAAGTATAACCCTTTCCCAAAGACAGATGATGGCTATTTGGGACAATAATGTAGTCTAACACAGGGTCATTCTGTTAATGAAGAAGAGGGACCAGCTGTTGGGTAGGGAAATCAAAGAATCTGTTGCAAACAGGACAGCCTTGCTTAGGGAGAGATTTGAACCCTGTCTTTCAGTTTAGGTTTGACTCATCAGAAGAGCTATCACCAAAACCCCCGGAAGTGTGAAGTTCTGCCACTGTGGTGTGGAACATCCCATGCTGTGCCCTGTCTGTGGTCAGGACCCAGCCTGGGGACGCTTATGGCTTACTGGCACAGAGGCCCCATCCGTGAGAACTTGTGCTCACACACAGCCCCAAGGACCTTACCACTCACCCTCACCCGCCCATGCCAGGACCCGTGGTCTCCGAGGGTGGCCTTGAAGGCCAGATGTAGCTGTGATTGGAGGCAGATGCTCAGATGCAGTGCATTTCTCTTATGAATAATAGTGAGAGAGAATTGCCAAGGCAACATCAGGAAAGCACTGGGGATGGATGGCCGTGTGGGAGTAATCAAGGCAGACAAATCACATTCTCTTATTAGTCACCTTTCCATAGGCAGTCAGCCTGAATCTTAACTCTGCTCGCTCTCGCTGTCTCTGTTTTTCACTCTCTCTCTTTCACTTACAGACCACTACACTGTGGTCCAAATTTTGCCCACAAAATTGCATTAGCCTTTTTTGCCTTCGCCACCAAGTTCTAGCTATTTACACTTGAGTCGAATCTTACATTTATATTTTATGTTTTTTCCCAAACCACCTGAATATCTGTGTAGTGTGACATTTAACTTTGCATAATGTTAACGTGATAGGCAGATAATACTAATGTCAATGAATTTTCCCATGCTCTGTTCTGTTCGCTTTTCTTCCTCCCCTTTGTTTGGCTTCTATTTCAGTTAGAAGCAGATACATTAGCTCGTTTGGCCATCTGTACGTCTTCCTTGCCAAATACTTTTTTGGAAGTTCAGACTCCAGCTGCTGTGGCTTGGAAACCGTCATGTGGGAAGCCCGCAGCTGCTGGGCAGCTTGACTCTTGTGCTTGTTTAACAGGACTTTGCAGAAGGAATAAGAGGGGAGATAGAGGCGGCTTGACTGTTACGTGACTGGATATCTGGGCTTCTGATGCTGTGAATTCACCCGTTTGATTCTCATGTTCAGTGGAACACGGCAAGCCATGAGCCCTAATTCATTGGTCTTTCTACCCACCATGATCATGATACACAGATTCAGAAAGCACAGGGGCCAGAAGGTTGGCTCTTGCCCAGTGCTAGGCTTTTTCGAAAACGGACTTATACCTCTTTCCTTGCTGAGACAGTCAAAGACACAGCTCCCGACCTCGCTTTTCTGTGTTCTCCAAACAAGGCAGCCAGATAAAACGTCTCCCAGACAAACCCAATTGAGATACAAATTCAGTCTGAGATTCTGTTCTCAAGGTTTCAAGAGTGCAGTGGTGACCCTGATTGTAAACTCAAGCCATTACCAGGCAGAGCACCCCTTCCTAGTGGGAAGAGCAGCACGTCGAGAGAAGAGGATAGTCCCTGTCTGCAGCCATTGGCACTGACACTCCTGTGAAAGGTGGTATGCAGAATCCAGGAAGGTCTGCATCCTCCAGTGGTGACTGGTGTGGGAGACAGCACCTACCCCTCCACCGAGGAGGAAGGGTCTCTCCCAACCTATGCCTCAGGCTTCCTGAATCTGAGCCGGAGCATGCATCTGGCCCACTTTAAGCTGATCTGGGTCTTGCTACGACTACCACCAGCAGTCAGTTCTTAAGGATGAAGAATCTCTGTTTGAATTTTCCTTCTGGCCGTTTATTTGACCTTTGGGCCTTCTAATGCCTTGTCTGTCCTAACGATGCAGAAAGAGAAGGTACTGTTGTTTGCTACATTTTACACTGCTCCCCTGCTATCATGTCTATGAATTTTAGGCACAAAAAGACCAGAAGGAGTGTTACTGTATCTTCCTGCTGTCAGGAAAATAACCATTTATTGAGCACTTGCGGTGTGCCCAGAACTATTCGAAACATACCTTTTTAATCTACTCCTCATGACAGCACACATAAATTCAGAGTAACTTTACTAAGAACAGAGCCTGTTAACTGGATTTGGTAGTGGGCCTACTGCAGGCAGAAGGGGTGGGCACTGGCAGGACCCTTGCTTCAGTTAGACCGTGCTGCCACCGCAATCTCCAGGTCATTCCAGTCATCTGGGCAGGAACACGTGCGTGCATCTGGGCAGGAACACGGTGCTGCATTTCTTTCATTTATTCTATCAACAACAAAATCTCCTGAGTGAGAAAGGCAGGCTCTCTGCCCTCACGGGAGCTAACAGGATGTAAAGGAATTAATGAATTATGTTTGAGGTGAGTGCTCTGAAAGCACAGAGGGTGGAGTCTGTGGAACTCCAGTGTGAGGCCTGGTTGGGTGGCTCAGGGACATCAACCCTGAGGCCTGAAGGATGAGGAGGAGCTGGCTCGTTGGGGACAGTAAGGTTAGACCGGTGAGCGCTCCAAGCAGAGGGAAAGGCATGGGGGGAGACCATGAGGTGGGAAGGAGCTTGTGTTCCAGGCATTGAAAGCAGACCCCATTGGTTGGAGTGTAGTTGGTGAAATGAAGAGTGATGAGAGGAGGCTGAGGAGAACACTCTAAGGGACGTAACTGCTACGGTTTGAACTGGGTCCTCTCCCCACCCCAAACATGTTGCGTCTTAACCCTAGTACCTCAGAATGTGACCTGATTTAGAAACTGGGTCTTTGTAGATGTAATTAGTTAAGATGAGGCCATACTGGAGTAGGGTGGGCCCTTAATCCAATAGGCCTGGTGCCCTTATCAGAAGAGAGGACACAGAGGCACGCAGAGACTGGAGTGCTGCAGGGAGGGGCAAGTAGAGACACTCCCCCCAGAGTTCAAGGGGAGGGCGGCCCTGCGCACACCTTGGGGCCTCCCAGTTTGTGGTAACTTGTTAGAGCAGCTCCAGGAAACTAAGAAAGTTACAAACAGCCTGCCCAAGGAACGGTTCAGCTAGGATCCCTGCACGCCTGGAATAGCCTTTCCAGAACAGGTTACGTGCACCGTGGAAAGGATCACGTTCCGACCCCTGCATCAGACACCAGTATTTGGCTTCACGGTGAGGACTTGTCTGAGCTCCTGGGCTTAGGCCCAGATAGAAGGAGTCCCTCCTTCCTGTCTCCCTCCCCCAGAGCAGAAACGTGCATATGTGCGGCCACACTTCCAATCTATTTATTTCCAAGTTAGGTTGCCAAGTGGTTCCAGGACTGTTTAGATTCCTTATGACAACAAACAGATCTAGGGAAGGTTCTGTACATTTCCTTGGAAAATACACAGAGGAATTGACCAAAGACTCCCAGGGATTCTAAAAGAGAATTCTCACTGGTCAGTTTTTTATTAATTTATTTTGAATATAGAAGTTGTAGGTTTATGGAAAGACATGCACAAAATGCATAAAATACAGAGTTCCCATCTTCTCACTAGTCATTTCTGATTACCTGTCTACAAGGCAATGCAAGCTTCCTGGCCAGCCCTCTTCCTTTTATAGTGGGTTCCACACAAAAATACCACTTAAGGAGCAGCAGATGGACATTGGGAGGTGGATATGGGTGCATATAAATCATATCCATTAGAACTGTTGTTGGAGATACTGTAGTAGTCAGAATTCAAGTGTCTGCTAAGTTTCTTTCCACAAAGGTTTTATTCAGAATCTTTACCGAAAGGTGGTGTTTCTTAGAGGAAGAGGGGTGGGATGATGATGTCAATGGTATTTACTTATTTTCACTTTGTTATTTTCCCACTTCCTCTGAGAAGTTAATTTAGCTGCCATGCTTTATGCACACCACAAGCCCTAATTCATATTTATTTGAGTAAGAACTAAGGTTCACAATACCTAATCACTCAGAACACCTTGCATGTTCCTGTCCACTACTGCCATGTATTATATAAATGTATTGTATGAAGTCATTGCTATTTCAAGGTCATTGACCCTCTGAGCACTTTTTTTTTTTAAGTAATGATTTTACTATTAAATGGTTAGGAAATGGAAAAAGGGGGAAAGAAGAAAAGGAAAGTTCACCCATACTTTAGACATCTTGAAAAGTCCTTTCTTGAAACTATGCTAAAGTAAGATATGATCTTGGGTGAGTTGTCTATCTCTTGGCCTCGGAGATGCATCACCGTTAGAGGCAGTGCCAGCCACGTTTCTAAAAACAAAAGCCATCTGTGAGTAAGGCCACGGGCCAGGCTCAGCCTTGGACACAGACTCTCCCCAAGGACCTTCAGGCCTGGCCCAGCCTCCACCCACATGGGTGGTTTGAAAGAAAGGAGCCAAAATAGCTGTTCTCCCAGCTGGATTTTTATGAGACTTGTTAAAATTCCCAGTTCTCAATTTCATTTTTTCTTCCCAAATTTTCAATTCTCCAGACACTTGAATCTAGACACAGAACTGGAAAGGTATTTTGGTGCTCGAGCGGTGCTGGGGGAGCAAAGGTAAGACCTGCCGAGCACTTTCTTTGACTGTTAATGGAATTATATTATGTTCTGGGCTGTGACTTGAGCAAATGTTTCTAAACCAGGCTTGTGATGACAAACACACATCAATTCAAAGGTTTGGGATGTTCCCATTTTACATTCCACCATCTTTCACGCTTTCCCATTCGTTCCTTCAGTCATCCATTAGTTATCAACATCTTTGGTCCATACACTGTGCTGTGTGTGTCCTACCTGGAGAAGAGAAGCTATTTGTGAAAGTAGGTGTGATAGATTGCAACTCTGGGTTCTCATTGTACTGCTTTCTGATTCAGAGTGCAATGTGTCTTGGTGGAACCTGCTTCACAGTAGGATTTTGGTAGGTTTTTGAGGGGTTCTCAAGTTGATCTCAAGAAGAACTCAATCATTACCACCCCAAATTTAATATGTTTGCTGTTTGTTGGACCCAGAAAGCCAGTGCTGCGTATACTGTGGTGGGTTCCATGTCAGCACAGCAATCACAGAATCAGACTGCAACTGTTATGTGTATGATATTATTTCTGCATTTTCTGGCAATGTTATCACCCTTTCTATGGAAAGGAAAGTATGAAAATATCATGATGATAGCAATAATTAATTGCCACTCCAATTTGCATGGCTTCTACCCAGCTGCTACTATGACTGTTGGTATCACCATCGCCACCCCCCTCCATGACCACAACCACCGCCTCTATTGCTACCACCTCTACCACCGCCACCTCCTCCACCATCTCCATCACCACCACCACCACATCACCTCCACTTGACAAGAGCCTTGAATGTGCACAGCACTGACTAGTCTCTTCTTCTCTCTCACATATGCAAACTTATCATCTCCACCAAACCTGTGTCACTGGTGGTGGTTTACATCGATAAATGGTACCACTGCTGACCAGTCAGACAAGCCAAAACCCCGGGGTCATCCTGGATTCTTTTTCCTTCACTACTTTCACCTCAAATCCAATCACCAATTCTCTCTCTTCCTCTCAATTCTCACTGCCATAGCTTCCATAGCTTCTCCCCCAGCCTGGGTAGGCTCACTGTAGTGGGAGAAAAATGGGCATGGGTTCAAATCCTAGTTCTGCCTAGTGTGATCCCTTAAACTCTTTAAGGCCAGGCTCTTCCTCAGCAGTGGGCCATAGCGACGTAGTGGGCTACATATGTAGTGTAGCATAGCATAGTGGGCTACTGCTCCCAGGCGTTGTTAGAATCAGTTGCAGTGATGTATATAAAGTTCTCAGTACAAGGTACATGCTCAAAAAATGGAAGAAGTCTTGTCTTTCACTGTAATAGTAGATAATTGAAGTAATTGGTCTCTACTCAGGCTTACCACCCTCACACCCATCTACCTCACTGTCATGAGAATGACCTTTCTAAAGAACAAAACCTAATCATTTTACATCTCAGCATAACATTCTTCAATGATGTCTACATCTTCAGATTAAAGGAGTCCCATCAACCTCTCCAGCCTCGCCTCACATCACCGGCCCTGAAGCCCTGTGTCCCAGCCACGCAGAGCAATTTGTAGTTCCTCAAACATTCCACAAATAAAGATGTTAATGTTCCTCTGTGGAGAGTTTCAAACTATCAAGATAGATATGGAACTTCCTCCTTTGTGATTACATAAACTGGCAGACTAAATAACAATAATGAAATAAAAAGTGAAGAGGCGCCTCCCATGGTGTGTGACCAGAGCTGCACACCACAGCTTTCTAACTGGACTGCTCTCCAGGCAGAGCCTTACAACTGGTTCTCAATCTGTAGCAAAACTGAGGAAGACACGGGCTGGTTTCCAAGGGAAGCTGGCGGGTGTGAGGTGGGAGTGCGCTGTGGGAAAAGAGAACCAGACATTTGGCTAATGTTTTCTGATTCCTTAGGAGACAAATAAGTTCAGGAAAAAACTGGATACCAAGGGCTGGGGAAGGAACACTGAAAGGGGGAAGGGAAACGTTTACAGACCACACCGAATGTCAATGAGTAAAACGTCAAAAAGAAAAGAAGGTTCCCAAGGTCTGCTTTCATAAAGATAAACTGCTTGCTATGTGTACAGCTAGCTTAGGTTGGGTAAGAAACTATTTTCCTATTTAGGTAGACACAAACATAAAACAAAAAGGAAATCTTAGCAAGCTCTCCCACGTATTTCAGACGGACACGGGACTACAACTACCCACTTACACAGCATGAATGTGTTCACTAACAATAACAGTTAATACTTACTGAGGGTTTACGATGTGTCAGGCACTTCTCCAAGTGCTTCACATGCAGTATCGTACTCATCCTCACCACCACCCTATGAGAGATGCTAATATTACTCCATTTTACAAATGATACAACTGAAACAGAGAGGTTGCACGACCTGCCAAAGTCCTCCCAGCAAGTCAGTGACAGAGCTGTGATTTGAACCGGGCCGTTCGGCTCCAGGGATGATATTGACTTCAACAATACGCTCTTCTTCATGATACAGATACACGTGTTCTTAGCAAGTAAATAATCTCTTATTTACGTGGAATTTTACTTTCTATTAAATTCATATAGTCCCAAAATGACTATACTAAAATTTATAAATTGCCCTGATTAAATCACACAATGACACAGGCCAAGTCATATAACTTCTCTTGACTTAGAACCCACTGATCTCCCCAGCTGCTCCCATTCCCATCCCCTTCCATGTCTTCTTGCGCCTCCTCCCCCAGCTTGGAGCACACGGCCCATCATTATGGCCACTTGCTAGCACATGCCCCCAACTCCCTTACCCCTTCTCCTTCCTCTGTACTGCTTGGGTAAAGTCCCAAACCTGTTTAAGTTCCACTTACCACCACTTCCATGATTGTCCACACAACTAAATGTGGCTGGAAAAATACACAACCCTGCTGACTAGCCTCAATTTCAATCAAGGACCATTAACTTAGAGTGGGCCCTGGGTGCTATTCTGAAATCGTACTCTATTTCCCCAGGCCTAGCTGATTTGCTGTCCTCTGGGGTAATTTCATGTCCAATGGCAAAAGTTAATGGCTTCAAACCTTTCAGGAATGAAGAGCTGAACCAGCCCGTAAGATGAAGAGCCCCACCCAACTGCGTACCTGGCTGCAGGTAAATGTACAGTGGAATAGGTAGTAAGAGAGGAAGTTATATATCTTAATAAGGCCTCAGGACCAGTTACAAAAATGGGAACTGTACCAAATGGGCATATTTTCTTCCTTAATCTTTATGCATGTTTATGTATATTTGGATACATATACGTGTGCATGTGTGTGTAGATACATATGTATATATATTTATACATATTTGTGTATACATGCATTGAATGTGGAGAGAGAGCGAAAGCGCCAGAGGCCCCGCTTAAGCCACGGCCTGCCATCCCTGCCCCCTTCAAATAAAAACCTGCTTCCACACTTGCTCCAGGGACCATCAGAGACCCCCAGCCTCCTTAATATCTCCTCAGCCCTCACGCTCATGCTGCCGTAGCTCAGAAACTACTGAGATAAGAGAGGCATTTGGAAACCTCAGGGTCAGCTCTTCTTTCACGAAGGGTAGACAAGTCTGATTTGGAAAAGGGACCATCAATTACACACTGTTTCTATGGAAACAGCAAAGCTAAGAGATTTACAGAACACAATCAGGCATAAACCGGAACTTGCCTGCAGCCACCAAGACGGCCTCTCTGATAACAGTCTATCGACAGCTCTGTGCCTGATACAGACCTTGGCTCGAGAAATCGCCACAAGCATATAGTGCTCTGGTTATCTGCTGCCCAGCTTCAAATAATTCATTGCATGGAGCATGAAGTTAGAGGATTTAAAGAGCAAATCAATTTCCTACCAGTTCTAGTTGGATTCTGAAGACAAAAATTATTTAGTTGGTCTTCCTCCAAAAATGGAGGTAGAGGGGCAACCAGCATAGATTCCTTCATCTGTCTCCAAGATACCAGACTTCTAAGCCTTCTCTCTAAATTGATGTGACCGATGGAAACAGACCAAACCAATTCTGGGCAACACCGTAGCCCCCCGAGGCCAAGGCAAGCTCGCTCTGCCAGGACCTGATGCGCAGGAGGCTCTCGTTTGCTGCCAGTCCCCCCGGAAGTCAGATCTGACACCTGCAGGCCAGGAACTGCAGCCCACGTGCTGAGAAGGTCTGCTGCCCAGGCTTGCTGGGTGGTCTGCTTAAGAGCCAGCCCTGCCTTTGGCCGGCATGTCTGCATCTGGCAAAAACATCCCCACAGCTGCAGACTCCCCCTCCAACAGCGTTCCAGTTCTTCTTGCACCCCCCAGCCCGTCTGGATCATCTTGTCACCATGTGCACAAGGGAAATGGCAAAACGCAGGCTAACTTGTCTTTGTTTTAGCCCAGACCATATTTAAGAGACTGACATTTTCCTTCTCAGCTGGATTTGTTCTCCCTTCTGAGCTGGGTAGAGGGTGCCCTGGGCTGTGGTCTCAGGGAACTGGGAATCCTGCCACCTCAACATGGTGCCATGAAGGAGCTGATAATCCAGGGATGTTTGCTGCATGTCCAGCTTTAGGGGGAAAATATAGAAGGAAAAAGGCTTGATCTTTGTCCAAGAAATGGCTGAGAGTGGCCACAGAGCAATGCTGGAGAACAATATGCTGAAGGCAGGGCGATGGCACCTCAGGGCTGGGGTTAGAAGTAAATAAAGAGCTGGTCAGGTTTTGGGGCAGACAGTTTATAGTCCTTTTCCTTTCACAGGGTACTTTCGTATATAGCAGAATGGGGTGGGGAAAGTCAGGAAAGTTATTTTGGAGTAAATAAACTCCAAATGGGGTCATATAAAACCTTGTACTAGCAACTATGGGTTCTGGCATAGGGATGGTGCCAGGAGGCACGATGCGAAGGATTACAAACAAATACAAGGAAATGTGTCCTTTACGTCCAGATGGGGTGGGCTTTAAAGTTTACAAAGGCTGATATATACATTATCTCATGCTAACGTCACATAAAAGCCTGACAAACTTTTCACAAATTGGGAAACTGGGTTCCAAAGATGTTAAGTGAGTTTCCCACGATTCAAATATTTTAGGTGCGGCAAAGCCCAGCCATGATTTCTGACTTTATCCACAGGGAAGCAGACTTAAGTGCCTCTAGAGATTAGCTTGGGATAATAAACAGATGAAAACATACTCACTTAAGACAGGGAGCAGCGGAGACTCTGCAAACGGAAGAGCAGAGATGCCTCAACTCAGCAACAGGCTGGTCTAAGAGAGCTCCAACGGGGTGGAAGGAAGAGAGGCGGACCCTGAACATAACGTTCCACTCCCTCTTACTTCCTTGCTACACTGATTTCATAAAGTCTTATCTATGTTCTTCCACAGGAACTCACAGCTAAAACAAGGCTGAGAGAAGCTGACAGAAAGGAAATCCTATAACCCGAGAGAATGTCTGAGATCTTACGTCTCAAGGGGAAGCTTTCCTGTGGTCCTGTCTGCTCAGGATGGCCACTGGCCTCTCTTGTGACAAGGCTTGGCTGCCTCCACGCTTCCTGA
>JAQZBX010057479.1:0-17953 GCA_029593785.1 Cabassous unicinctus
GAGGACCAAAACCAACCCTGGGTCATGCCTCGCTGAACTTATCCAGTTGAATCCAATCCAATCAATGGGCTAGCTTCATGAATATGATCTTTTCTGAGATCCACAAACTGTCACAAGGGGTCATGAGACCTGTGATAGTGGGACCCCCTCAGGAAAAGGTTCAAGGGAACAAGGTAGACTCTACTCTGCAGGGTTCAAGCAGCCCAAGGAGGCCTCGCTCCTGAAGGCTTCAGGCCAGCTGGATGCCTGGGCCCTGCCAGGGCTCCCCACCCCACCCTGCCCCACCCTGCTTTCTCAGCAGGTCCTTTGCCACCAGCAAGGCCCAGAGCTTCTTACAGAGTCTCCACCCATAGCTGAGGACCTGCCGAGCCTTGAGACCCCTCCATACCTGACCCTCTTCATCCATGAGTTCCCCAAAAGTAACTGGCACTATCCTTCTCCACCATGTTTCTCAGAGTCCATTATCAGAGAGAGGCAATGTGATTCAGTAAAAAATGTTCTGGCTTTGGAGTCAAACAGGCCTGGATTTTACTCCCAGGGTGACTTGGGATACAAGTGACTTGGCCTCTCTGAGCCTCAGTTTCTCATCTGTAAAGTGGGGTAAATAATCCCTGCCTCACAGGGTTATTGTGGCAATAAGAAATAGCACATGTAAAATTGCCAGCACATGGTCTGCATACAAGAGGAACACAATAAATAGTATCTATTGACATCACTATTTACATCTGTAACAGCTTTTCTGGAACCTTAGTCTGTGCCCACCACGGCCTCATTGCTGGGGTGGATGTGAAGAGATCCACAACCTGGGCGCTTGTCCTCAAGGGGCTCTCAGCCCACCCAGGAGGAGGAGGCATCTAGGGCAGAAGGTGAGACAGAGCCACATGACGATGTAGGAGCACGTGCTACAGGTGCCAAGGGAGAGGGGAGGGGACTGCAGGGCACAGGGCCTGGGGCAGGCAGGGAAGGCTTTTAGGAGGACATAGAGTAGAGCAAAAACGAAGGTGTTGTGAATTGAATTGTGTCCCCTCAAAAGATATGTTGAAGTCCTAACCCCAGTACTTCAGAATGTGACCTTCATTAGAAATAGGATCATTGCAGATATAATAAGTCAAGTCAAAGTGAGACAATACTGGAGCAGGGTAGGCCCTTCATTCAATATGGCAGGTATCCTTACAAGAAGAGGAGAGACACACAGGGAGACGCCCTGTGAAGACAGAGGCAGAGACTGGAGTGATGCAGCTCCAAGCCATGTGACACCAAGGACTGCCGGCCACCACCAGAAAGGAGGAGGAGGCAAAGAAAGGTTCCTTCCCTAGGGGCCTTGGAGAGAGCATGCTCTTACCGACACCTTGATTTGGGACAGAATAACGTTCTGTTGTTTTAAGTCCCCCCAGTCTGTGGTAACATGTCACGGCCACCCTGGGCAGAGCACTCACGGTGAGCTTGTGGAAAGGCTTCCCCTGGGGGCTTAGGGTTGCCCCAGGAAAACCAACTCTTGGGTGGGGGGACAGGGGTTGATCCTACTGGCCTTCAGACTCCCAGAGAGAGGCTCAGGCCGAAATTACCAAATCATTCTGCAGCAGGGAAAGTGGAGGCTTCAAGGAGGCGTTTGTTTCCTCAGCCCTCAGGCAGCCAGGTGCAGGCACTGAGGGTGATGAAAAGGACCAGCTGCCTGAAAAATAGCGTCTGTCAGTGTTCACCCCCCACCTCCGCCCCCTCCCCCCGCCCACACACACACAGGCAGGCAATGGTAAGGAGGACACCCAACAGGCAGGCGCACACCTCCAGGCAAACACAATGGGCGAAGGGATGGCACACACCTGCGTGAGGCCCAACACCCCCTTGGCACTGCCACTGCTTTGTTCCCAGTTGTGGCTGGAGGCAGGAGTTTCAATGTCACTGAGCCCCACAAGTCTTCAGTTTATAGAGGATGAAACTGGGGCCCAGTTCACCCAAGATTATCCGGCCAGTCAGCGCCGGAGCCAGGAGCCAGGACCAAAAAGCAGGCGTCCTGCTTCCTGAATGATAGTGGATGGGGGGCCAGCCTGCTTCTGGCCAGGGCCTGGGCCTGCCTGAGACACAGGGGACCAAAATAGTCAGGACCCCAGGAGGATGCTGAGACACTGACCACGAGGGGGTTCAACAGAACAGCACTGGGCCAGGCTTCTCAGGACCTGGAACCACTCCAGGGACACTGAGCAAGTCACTTTGTTCCCCTGGCTTGCTTTCTCCCATTGTTAAGTTAAAGCTGATAATATCCAGATTCTTTGATTATTACTTAGCAGAGTGTGAACACCTGCTGCTTCCTTCTGACTCACCTCAAGTCCCTCCTTCCCCACTCACTAGCTGTGACCTCAGTCCTCTGTGTGCCTCTAATTGTCACAATAAATACTTGTTTTGTGAATAAGGAATAGATAATGTTCAATGAGTCACCCAATCTCGAGAAACCTAAGTTTCCTCATCTATAAAACAGGGCTAATAGCACCTTCCTACTCTGTTGCCTCAGCGGGCAGTTTTAAAGACCAAATAGAGACGGAGCTGAAGGAGGCTTAGGAATAGGTCAAAGCTCCACACGAAGCCCCAGACCAGACCTTAGCGGCTGTCCCATTCTCCACCAAGACTGGCCCTGCTAGGCCCAAGACAGTTCCAATGAGGTGATGCTCATGTCTTCCTGTGCCCAGAAAGCCCACATTCCAGGACACAGGCAGGCCCACATCTTGAGCTGGGTACAAACTTCCCTCCCTTTCCTTGTCTGGAGTCTGATGCTGCCTCTTCCTAGCTGTGTGACAGGAAGAAGGTCACTTACCTTTCCTGAGCCTCAGTTTTCTCTTCTGTAAAAGAGGGTTAATTATCCCTGTCTGCCTAGAAATGTAGTCATGAGAGTCGAATGAAATAACATATGTGACAGTGCCTTATAAACGGTTACATTCTATACAAATGTAGGTGATGATTACAATTGTCATCATTATGTCAAACATACATACATTATCAGTCTCGGGGGAATGCAGACTCCTGGGCCAGGAGGAGGATACAAATGCTGCTGCTCCTTTCAATTTTGGTAACTCTGAAACCTTCTTCATCAAATTATAAAAGCATATATGGTTTTGCCAGGAAGCCAAAAATATTCTAGCCACAACTCTGGGGAACCACAAGAAAGCCATTTCCATAATGGAGGCTGCTGGCCTTCAATTAACTCAGCTCCCTGGGCCCCCCAAAAATGTTTTTTTTTTTTTTTTTTTTTTACAAATACCATACACCACAATCCAGCCCCTTCCCTCCAAACACACACTCTTTCTCCTAAGAGAATAAGTGAAAACCAACTTTGATGAAATCTAACTCTAAGGCATTCATTCTCATCCCTTCCCCCTGGCCATGGGGCAGACACAAGCATTCTCAAGTTACAGTTTGCAGGTAAAGAGATTTCCAGTGGAAGTGGGAGAGGAAGTGAGGCTCCTGGCAAGGCCTGTGTGCCCAAAGAGGTAATCACTGCTTCGGGTTCAGAAATTAGCTCTAATAAAATAGCTAAAAAGCTAAATAACCTTAAGAGTCCTTTAATGGTTAAGTTTTAACTAACCAAGTATGAAGAGGGCCTATTGACCAGTTTATCCTCACCCATAGGCCTTGATGCTGCAACTTCATGCTCCAACTCCCTCTTCCCCGAAAAATAGCATCCCCCATTCCACAGGAGTCAGCAGATGAAGGATCGGGCAGAAGGAATCTCAGAGACGGTCCCCCTGTCCCATGGTCCTCGTGGCCCCAAAGTGCAGGGCAACTGGTCCCACTGGGTCATCCCAGAGCTCTGCACTGCAGACACCGCCAGTCCTGGGTTCAGGGCTGACACAGGCCAGGGTCCTACCCACAGCTACTCGCCCAGTTTTACACTGTCCTGGATGGAGACTGCATGCACCTTGCTTGTAACCTCAGGCCCCCTTTGGAAGTTCTGCTCTCTAGTGCAAAAGCCTGAACCACTTGACACACAGCCTGGCATGGTGGGAAGAGCAAATGCTTAGCAGTCAGGTAGACCTGAGTTTGAATCCAGGGCTTGCTGCTGACTGGCCCCAGAGCCTTGGGAAGATTGACTTAGCCTCTCTGGACCCTTACTTCCTCATCCATGAAAGGTATCACACAAAGTTTGTAAAGATTAGTACAAATGTATGAAGGTCTGTACATGATTGGCACTTAACCAGTGGTAAGTCTTATTGTAATGACACTCCAACCCCCACCCCATGTGCCAGATTTTAAGGCCTAGTCCCTCCTCAGCATCGCTTCTACCTTCAGCTCGCATATAACCACGTATCAGAGTGCCCTGTTATCAGACTTGCCCGGTTCTGAGCTGAGCCAGGCCTGGCCACTGTGGAGTGCTGGGCTGGCAAACAGAAAGTGCTCAAACAGTAAATATCTGTTTATTTAGGAAAAAAATCCTGAAACCTCAAATGACTGGAATATTTTCTCACAACATTCTACCTTTATGGGTACAAATTAATAAGTAAACAAGCTTAGATCAGCATTTATTCAGAAGAAAAACTTCTCTCCTATGGACACTTTTCTTCTTTTGACTGCTGTGGTGCTACGTAATGTTCAGAGGGCAAAACACGAAGCCTGAGGTACTTGGGTATTTCTTGAAGTTCCTTCAGACTCTTCAAAGAAAAATATTTCATTTATAATACATTGTTCTTTTCTGATTCTAAAAGTAATATGTGGACAGAATGGGAAACAGAAAAAGTAGATGAAAAAAAAAACCAAACTAGTGTCAATTTTGCCATCCCTAGAAAATGTCACAGTGAATGTTATGTCATATTTCCTGCCCATCTTTTTTCTATATGCCTGTATGTATGTACGTATTCATTTAATTAAAAACAAGGAATGAATAAGCAAGGCAGCCAGCACAGACAGGAAAGCAGCTGTTAATTGCCCACAGAAGGCCTCCTTGTCCTATTTTCATTCTCCCCACCCACAAACAACTCACTTGTTAGTGACATGACCTACACATTACACAACTACATGTTGTCTTATCAGAGGTTGGTGAACTTCTGTTCTCTGAGTGAGTTAACAGTCATCTCTGCTTTCCATTTTTGTGCTACAGAGTCAATATTTACTAGCTGTGTTGCTAAAGCAGGACTCAGTGCCAACCTTCCCTGTCCAATCTCAGTGGCCCGTGGAGGCTTTACCATGCCATGGGCCACAGCACTAGGTGAGAGCTCCTGCCCTACCCTGAGCAGGCGGCCTCTGACCCAGCAAAGTTGCCTCACATAATCATAAAGTCACAGGAGGCTAGTGCTGGAAGGCATTTAAATATTAGAGATGGGGAAACTGAGGCCCTGGGGGGGAGTACGTGCCTAAGGTGGTACAGCTCCAGAATTCCTGCACACCTTGGCTCGCACACCAATGCTGCCTCTCGTTGCGCCGTCTTACCAAGTACATCAACATGGAGAAACCACTGAAAAGATAGCAGGAAACAGAACTCATTTCTTCAGGACTGGGAACTGGGCAAGTGCTGCTCTAAGATAGTCAATTTCATAGAAGGATCTTCCCAAAGGTGCCCTGGTCTCTTGTAGTAATGATTAAGGTGATACCATGATATATATCGTCAATTCTTTTTTGTCTCTTGCTGGAATGCATTCATTGATTCATATGACAAATTTTTATTGAGCACCAACTATGAGAAGGCATTAACTGTTTCACCAAAGCAGTACCACTTTCCCTACCTCTTCTTTTTTTTTTTTTTTTTTTAAAGATTTATTTATTTATTTATTTATCCCCCACTTGCTGCTTGTGCTTGCTGCGTCCATTTGCTGTGTGTTTTCTCCGTGTCTGCTTATCTCCCCCTTGCTGTGAGGTCTTGCTGCATTAGCCCACCACGCCGCGCGGGCTGGCCTGCCCTCACAAGGAGGCCCCGGAAACGGGAGCTCTATCGATTGAGCCACACCCACTTCCCCCTACCTCTTCTGAGAAAGATCTTTTTGCGGTTGCCAAAGGGAATCTGAAGCCTAAAGGAAAAAATGTATAGAAAAGAAATGAAGGAAAACCAGGGTTTGGGGGAAGCCCTCTGAGAGCAAGCTTCTGGAAGAAAGTACCTGTTTCTATGAGCACCTCAGGTACTAAAAAGAACAAGTCAAAAGGGAAAGGACAGGTGACTTAGTATGACACCAACCCCCTGTAGTATTTCTGTGGAGTAGTGGAAAGAGCAAAAGACGTGGAGTGAAGAGGCCACCTAATTTCTGCCACCAACATGCTGCACGGCCCAGAGAAGGAAAGTGCCTTACTCAGGCCGTGCAACATATTGGTGACCAAAGAGGACCCTGAATCAAATTTTTTACTCCAAGTCCATGGCTGATGGTCCAGCTGCCACAGATGAGTCTTTCTACTCTTTTTATCTTCAGACCAGCCTCCTTTATCTGGAACTTCCATGGCAATAGGACTTCTCTTCTTCTTCTCCATTGAAATCAAGCCCCACCCACAAGGGGAAGCCCTGGCACCTTCTCTCCCTGGGATTAGGCACTCCTCCTGGGTTCACAGAACTAGAGTCAGCCACTTCCTGGAGAGGCAGAGTAGGACAGAGGCTGCTAGGCTCACACCAGTGCAGAAAGAAGCCTGCAATGTGGGGCGATTCTGGCACATAGATCCCAGAGAAGAGGAACAAATGAGCATTCTGTGCAGCTGCTGGGATGTCAAACAGCTCTGTACACTCAGCCTACCTCTTACCCACCCCCACCCCCGCCACCTCCAGGCAAGGAAACAAAGAAGGTTGTGTGAGCAGGGCCATGATGAAAATGGTGCTGCTGCATTTCTTTACCTTATCCTGCACTCGGGAGTGCCCTCCCGTAGATACAAAGTCAGAGCCCTTGGGGGGCTCAGCATTGGCCAAGCAAAGCTGACGGTGGTTCTGGCCCCTGTCTTCGCTGAGTGCCTACTGTGGATCTAGCCCTATACAAGGGACAGTGGGAACAATCCCTGGACAATCCCTGCCCCTGGTCTCGAGGAGTTCACAGCCTGGCTTAGAAGACAGAAGGAACACCCAGAAAACTGTCTACTTCATAGCGGTTAGGTGTGAGGCACAGACTCTAATGGCTATGGGTGCTGGAAACTGGAGAGATAGATGAGGGTTGGAGGAAGTCCCTGTGGGAAGACCTCAGAGGGAAAGGAGGTATTTTCACTGGGCTTGAGGGCTGAGTGCAACTAGGTAAGTGGAGAAGAGGAAGGGAGATGAGAGATAAGGTGCTTAGGAGGAGGAAAGGAACATCTCATAAAAAGGCATGGACAGAGCAGCTAGAGTGGGAAAAGGTCAGTACATATTGGGAGGTTAGGAAGTTTGGACAGGTAGAGTGGGCAAAATAATGGGACTTTATTCAGCTACTTATTCCCACTCTGTGCCAGACGTTGTAGAGGGAAGACATGGCTCCTGCCCTAGAAGCACTTGCTCTGCAAAAAGGAAATCAAGTTGGCAACAAGAAGGGAAGGTAATCACATTAGAGATATATCCCTGTAGGCAAAGAGTACAGGTCTACAAGGGTTACCACCCAAATGCTGGTTGATGGCAACAAGGGTCCTCTAATCTTCACAATGCCTACAGGAGCCAGCTCTTAGCAATCTTGCAGAGACAAAAGGAAATGCACAATACTATCATCACTAAATGAGCACCTACAGTAAGTAACATTTAATAGTTCAAGTTCTGTTCTCAGTTAGCGGTCATTTTCTTCAAAGTCAGACAAAGCTTTCCCAGACTTCTTTTGAGCAGAGCTTCCTAAAGGCAGCATTAGCTGGAACTGGGACTTGAGCTATCATACATACAAATAAACTTTACTGCACCCAGCAGACAAGTTCTCTATAGTGTAGACTTTTAAAGGGTTAAGTAATTTTGTTAATGCCCAAGTAAGGACTTGTGCATGGTAGATTCTCCTGTGAAGAGCAGACTATTTATAGAAAAAAATTTAATTACCCTAAAGAACTCATAGTCCAGGGAGGATAGCTGGTATCTTGGGGCCCTTCCAGTCTAGATCCTAAGATGGTGAGATGACAAATGATTCTTTCCAACCCCCTTGGGAGGCATCCAGGTCAGAGAGGTATCTCTGTCAGAATTCTTCTGGCAAGAGATGGGAGATTCACTGTAGATACCAGTATGGAATCCTCACACCATCTCTTTACCTTCCTTTTTAGCTGCTGCCATCCTAACTTGCTAATCCTTCAGCAAGAATTTACTGAGCTTTTTCTTTCCATGTGCAGGATATAAAACAATGACTCCTCCATGCCTACCCTTGTGGAGCTTCCAGGTCTTCATCACCTCACATTCTTTACAGCAATTTGCTTCTCACTGACCTGTCTCCTGAGCCCTTTCTCCAATCACATTAATCTTTCTTTCTGCCTCTGTCCAGCTCAAAACCAGTATGAAGTCCAAACTCCTGATCATGCAATATTTTAAAAGCAATTGGTTTGTTTGCACATGACAAAAGAAATACAAGTTAAATATTTTAAATTTAGAGGATACAGAAAAGTACAATTTAAAAAAATTAAATCACCCACACTCCCATCACCCAATGACTAGTACCATTAAAACTTTGGTGACTAGCCCAGCCATTTGTCCATTCTCTGCTTGCTACTCTGGGCTTGTCCACTGCTTCCCTACCAGAACTGACACCCAATTGCCAGGGGACTCACCATCACAACCCAACCACACTTTGCATTTTCCTGTCCATTTGGAGAACTCAAGTTCATCTATACCTGGAATGCCCACCTTCCCTTCTCAGTCTATCCAAACCCCACCCTTCAGTGCCATGCTTACCTCCCACCTCCCAAAATCTTCTCTGGCTGTGCCAGGCCATGGAGGTAGGTCTCTGTTCTGAACCAGTATCACATGTATTATTCGGATGTTCATTCAGCTGAACCATGTCCTACTAGCTCTTGAATTGCTATAGAACCTGATATTCTCATGTTTCTTGCCTCTGCAACCTCTCTGCAAGTTCCTAGGAGGTACAAACGATATCTTTGCATTCACTTTCCTCTCCATTCTTCCCTAGTGCTCATCAAAGCATCTCCTACTCAATATGTGCTTAATGGATGTTTCACAGAATCCTGAAATGTTAGATCTGAGGTGACCTAGATCATTAGTCCAGCCCCTTTGTTGTACCAACAAGGAGACTGAAGAGGAGAAAGAACTAAGTTAATGTCACAGTGGCAGAGCCAGAATAGAGACCTCAGGAACCAAGTGAAACCAGAACTCATTCTCCATTGGAACTTTTATTGTGAACTTCCTATGTGGCTACCACTGCAGCTAAAAGATAATATTGGATGAGCTCCAGATCCCATGCTCAGGAAGCTCACTGCTGAATGAGGGTAGCTCTTTGTCAAGGGCCAGTGCTGCAAAGGGTGGAAACTGACTGGCAGGCAAAAAATGACCACAGAGGTGTCCAAAGGTACTTTGGGAGCATAGAATAGGCTTGTCCAACTCTGCCAGCAGCCAACATGGCTACAGTAGTCTCAGGCTTCCAGGAGAAAGTAGAGCTTGAGCATTAGGAGAACTGGACCAGAGATCTATACATGTGGGACTTAGATGAGAACAGGGAAAGCATGCTACCCAGCTCTTTATGAGAAAGGTGGTCACTAGAAGGATGCACACAGGAATGGGAAGTGGACCTAGAAGCCATAAAGAAATTAGCTTCTGGAGTCACTGCATCTTCAAGTGTGCCTGCTTGCACCTGCTCCATTTCCTCCTCCCCCCTTGAGATAAGCTCCCAGAGAGAGACCCTTTAATTGGCTTGTATCTAACTATCACTGCCCCTAATAGACAGAGCTTTTCCAACCCAGCCATCTCATATAATCCCAACCAGCCAATAAATGGGTCACTATGGGTCATGTGACCAGCTTGTCCTAATCAGGGGCCGTGCCTGCACAAGGACCAGCACAGCAGGCCTCCCTGGGGCAGGGGACTGTGTATGTGTGTGGAGGGGGCAGTTTTAGCAAAAAGGGAATGCCCAGTATGGCAGACCCTATACACAAGAGGGATGGGGGCACCATGGCAGGTATCCAGTTTAGGCAAACACAGAGTTAAAATTAACATAGTGGAGGCAGAGGATAACAAGAAGACTTGTCCAATCAAGGGGAGAAGTAAACCAACATCTTTAAGGACTTACTATGGATCTCTCAAAGAACAGATCTTGGACCCAGTTGTACAATCTACACAAATTAGGGTGCTTTAAAAATACAAGAATGGAAAAAATGGAACTAGGTCTCAGGGAATTGAATGACAATGCAAAATGCACAAACATACGTGTTATCAGCATCCCAGGAGGGGAAGAGAATGGAAAAGGGGCAGAAAGAATATTTGAGGAAATGATGACCGAAAACTTCCCAACTTTATGAAAGATGCAGATATCAATATCCAAGAAGGTCAACACACCCCAAACAGAATAAATCCGAATAGACCTACTCCAAGACACCTACTATTCAAAATGACAAATATCAGAGATAAAGAGAGGATTCTGAAAGCAGCAAGAGAAAAGCAAAGCATCACGTACATGGGAAAGGCAGTAAGATTAAGTGCTGACCTCTCATCAGAAACCATGAAGGTGAGAAGTATGATGTATTTAAGGTACAAAAAGAGAAAAACTTCCAGCCAAGAATTCTGTATCCAGCAAAACTGTCCTTCAAAAATGAAGGTGAGTTAAAAGTCTTAACAGACAAACAAAAACTGAGAGAGTATATTACCAAATGATCAGAATTACAAGAGATACTAAAGGGAATGCTACAGCCTGAAATGAAAAACAAAATAACGACAAGCGACTTGGAGAAGAGTGTAGAAATGAAGATTATTAGGAAGGGTAAATTAAAGGGTAAAAAGACAGATAATAGTATAAGATATGACAATGGAAAGCCAAAGGATAAAATGGATGAAGTAAGTAATGCCTTTACAGTAATAATACTGAATATTAATGGCTTAAACTCCTCAAAAGGCATAGACTGATAGAATAGATTAAAAAAATATGAGCCATCTATATGCTGTCTACAAGAGACTCACCTCAGATGTAAGGACATAACCAGGTTGAAAGTGAAAGGCTGGAAAAAGATATTCCATGCAAATAGTAGCCAAAAAAGAGATGGAGTAGCGAAACTAATATTGGACAAAATAGATATTTAAAAATGCAAAACTATTATAAGGATGACAAAGGTCATTATATATTAATAAAAGAAGCAATTTGCCAAGAAGAAATAATTAAAATAAATATTTATGCACCTAACCTGGGTGCCCCCAAATACATGAGGCACACACTGGCAAAACTTAAGGGAGAATAGATGTCTCTACAATAATAGTTGGAGACTTCAATACACCACTCTCAGCATTGCATAGAATATCTGGACAGAGGATAAGTAAAGAAATAGAGAGCTTGAATAATATGATAAATGAACTAGACCTAACAGACATTTATAGAGCATTACACCCCAAAAGAGCAGGATATACATTTTTTTCAAGCACTCATGGATCCTTCTCCAGGAACAAAAACACTTTCTCTGATCATAACAGAATGAAGCTGGAAATCAATAATGGAGGGAAAAAGGAAAAATTCATAAATATATGGAGATTAAACAACACACTCTTAAACAATCCGTGGGTCAAAGAAGAAATTGCAAGAGAATTCAGCAAATTTCTTGAGACAAATGAAAATGAGAATACAACATATCAAAATCTATGGGACACTGCAAAGGCAGCACTGACAGGGAAATTTATAGCCCTCAATGCTTACATTAAAAAAGAAGAGAGAGCTAAAATCGAAGATCTAACTGCACACTTGGAAGAACTAAAAAAGAATAGCAAACTAATTTCAAACCAAGCCGAAGGAAAGAAATAGTAAAGATCAGGGCAGAAATAAATGAAATTGAGAACGAAAAAACAATAGAGAGAATCAACAAAACCAAAAGTTGGTTCTTTGAGAAGATCAACAAATTTGACAAATCCTTAGCTAGTCTAATAGAGAAAAAAGAGAGAAAGTACAATAAATAAAATCAGAAATGAGAGGAGGGACATTACCACTGACCCTGCAAAATAAGAGAGATCATAAGAGGATATTATGAACAGCTATATGCCAAAAAAACTAGACAACGTAGTCTAGATGGACACATTCCTAGAAACATACGAACAACCTACACTGACCCTAGAAGAAATAGAAGACCTGAACAAACCAATCACAAGTAAAGAGATTGAAACAGTAAAAAAAAAAAAAAAAAAAAAAAAATCTCCCAGAGATAAAAAGCCCGGGACCAGGACCAGACGGCCTCACAGGTAAATTCTACCAATGATTCAAAAACAACCTAATACCAATCTTGCTCAAGCTCTTCCAAAAAACTGAACAGGAAGGAATGCCACCAAAATCATTCTATGAAGCCAACATTACCCTAATACCAAAACCAGATAAAGATACTATGAATAAAGGAAATTACAGACCAATATCTCTAATTAATATAGATGCAAAAATCCTCAACAAAATACTTGCAAACTGAATCCAAAAGCACACTAAAAAAATTATACACCATGATCAAGTGGGCTTTACCCCAGGTATGCAAAGATTTTTCAACACCAGAAAATAAATTAGTGTAATAAACCACATTAATAAATTAAAGAAGAAAAATCACATGATCCTCTCCATTGATGCAGAAAGGCATTTGACAAAACACAGCATCCTTTCTTGATAAAAACACTCCAAAAGATAGGAATAGAATGACGCTTTCTCAATATGGTAAAGTGCATACATGAAAAACTGACAGCTAACATTGTACTCAATGGTGAAAGACTGAAAGCTTTCCTGCTGAGATCAGGAAAAAGACAAAGACGTCCATTGTCACCACTGTTATTCAATATTGTGCTAGAAGTTTTAGCTAGAACAATTAGGCAAGAAAAAGAAATAAAAGGCACCCAAATAGAAAAGGAAGAAGTAAAACTTTTGCTATTCACTAAAGATATGATCCTATATCTAGAAAATCCTGAAAAATCCACAACAAAGCTACTAGAACTAATAAACAAATTCAGCAAAGTGGCAGGATACAAGATTAATACCCAAAAATCATTAGCATTTCTATACACTACTGATGAGCAATCTGAGGAGGAAATCAGATAAAAATTCCATTTATAATAGCAACTAAAAGAATCAAATATTTAGGAACAAACTTAACCAGGGACATAAAGGACCCATATTCAGAAAACTACAAAACATTGCTAAAAGAAACCGAAGAAGACTTAAATAACTGGAAGTACATTCCGTGTTCATGGATTGGAAGACTAAATATTGTTAAGATGTCAATTCTACCCAAACTGATTTTTAGATTCAATGCAATCCCAATAAAAATCCCAACAGCTTTTTTTTTCAGAAATAGAAAAGCCAATTATCAAATTTATTTGGAAGAGTAAGGGGCCTCAAATAGCCAAAAATTTCTTTAAAAAAGAAGATCAAAGTTGAAAGACTCTCACTTCTTTAAAACATATTACTTAGCTACAGTGGTAAAAACAGCATGGTACTGACATAAAGATAGATTGACCAATGGAACCAAGCCGAGAATTCAGAAATAGATCCTCACATCTACGGTCAAGTGATTTTTGACTGTCAAGCCTATCCAGCTGGGCCAGAACAGTCAGTTCAACAAATGGTGCTGGGAGAACTGGATATCCATATCCAGAGGAAAGAAAGAGGACCTGTATCTCACACCTTATACAAAAATTAACTCAAAATGGATCAAGGACCTAAATATAAAGGCTACAACCATAAAACTCCTAGAGGAAAATGTAGAAAAACATCTTCAAGTTCTTGTGGTAGGTGGTAGTTTCTTAAACCTTACAACCGAAGTATGAGCAACAAAAGAAAAAATAGATAAATGGTACCACCTCAAAATTAAACACTTTTGAGCGAATATTCTCGCTGTCCTGATTTTGTGATAATCAGGGTAGGCTAAATATTTGCTATATTAGAAACCATGCATGTGTCCCCAGACCTAGTTTTTCTCCCTAGGTCTGGTTTTTAGAATGCTGGTGATAAACTAAGCCTGATTTATTATGTAATCATCCTTTATGGGAGATGACTATAGCTCTGGGTATTTTTGGTCATCCTTGGGAGATGTAGCAGGGGGACAGATGTGGCTCAAATGGTTAGGCATTTGTCTCCCATATGGTTCGATCCCCAGGACCTCCCGGTAAAAATTAAAAAAAGAAAAATATAGAAGGCATGTGGGCCACCAGGTCCCACGTATGGGTGAGCCCCCCAGGGCCTGTGAGCGGGTGCGCTGTCAGGCCCCACGAGCCATGCAGCAAGATGATGATGACATAACAGGAGAGTGACACAAGGGAAAGCCAAGACGAGATGCACCAAAAAAACAGGAACTAAGATGGCGCAGGTGGTAGGATGCCTCTCTCCCACATCGGGGGTTCCGAGGATCAAATCCCAGTGAAGACAGGAAGAGAAGGATGAAAGAGAAGGCAGGTAACGGACACAGAGAGTTGCCCAGTGAATGGACACAGAAACAGCAAAAATGGGGGGGAGTGGGGGGGCATGGATAAAAGTAAATAAATCCTTTAAAAAAATGTATAGGGGAGTAAGATACAGACTATAGTTAGTAGTAATACTTTGACGATGCTCTTTAATAATTTGTAAACCAATGTTTCACAACAACGCAAAGTATTTGTGGTGGGGTGTTGTGTAGGAGTCCTGTATGATGTTCTGCATGTTTGTTTTGTAAGTTCACAATGTTTACTGAACACTTATTGGTTATGTATGTTCATGTATGAATGATATACTTCAATAAAGTGTTTTAAAAAAAAGTAAACACTTTTGTTCTTCAAAAGACTTTGTCAAGAAAATAAAAAGGCAGCCTACTCCTTGGGAGAAAATATTTGGAATCCACATATCCGATAAGGGTTTGATATCCATGTTGTATAAAGAGATCATACAACTCAACTATAAAAAGACAAACAATCCAATTAAAAAATGGAATGCTCATAATTCTTATTTGGACATTAAATGACAGGCGACCCCAGAAGGCTAAAAAAACATAAAGAGACTCATATTCTATGGGTGGTATTTCAACAATCTTGTTAAGTAGTGACCATGTTACAGATAAAGAAACCGAACCTATGAAAGCGAAGCTGCCTGGGGTCAAGCATCTCCCAGCAGCAGAGCCAGGAAACAAACCCAGGCCTGGATGACTCCAGTACCCAGAGCGGTGGCCACGGGGCTGGGGCTCTCCTGCCTGGGTGCATCAGCTGCCCTTCTCCCCTCTTCCCCATCTCCTCTCTGAGCCGGGGCTCCTCCAAAGTGTCGTCTGGTAGGAGCACTTCACCTCCTAGAACCGCACTGTACTCTCCACAGCTAAGCTCTCCTCCCTAGCTGGTGGACCCTCCCCCTAGGGGGCTAAATGAGCATACGGCAAGGAGGGAAGGCTATCTCATCACCCTCCAGGCTCTGGGGTCAGGCCACCAGGGGCCAGTGGCTCAAGATTCAAGATTAGGGTCCTGAGGCCTTAGCATTAGATCCTGGGAGGTGTGGGGGGTGGGTCACCCTGGGGTGGTGAGCAGAGAGGCAGTGCCAGCCCTGGAAATGTGTTGCACAGGACAAATAGGTTCTCAGCAGGCTCCCCACTAAACTCCTAAGAACGTAAGTGATATTATCAACTTGCTTCCCTGCTCTCTGGAGGGGACCCGAGGGTTACAGAGAGAAAATCCTGGGCAGCATGACACCTCAAAGAGAGCAATGGAAAGGAGTCAGAAGTCATGGGCTTAAATCCGAGCTCTGACATTTACTTTGGCAAGTTAAAGTGCTCTTGGCCTCAGCTTCCTCATCTGTAAAATATGCAAAATACCTACCACCCCCTAGGGCTCCCTTCTTCCCACCATATCCCTTCTGAACAAGACAGGACTGGCTCAGATGGACAGCGGTTCTGAATCTGGGCTCCTCATGGACCTGAGGCCCTTCCTCCCCCTTTCCCACCACTGCACCTTTATTCTGATCTGTTTATATCCTGTCCCCCACTTCCTAATAATCCACTTAAAAAAAAATTCTGCTGCTTAAAGAGTAGTAAACCCCACTGGAGTAGACCTGAAGCCAGCACACTTTCTGAAAAGGGCCTGATAGTAAATATTTTAAGTGTTGCAAAATAAGTATATCATGTAAGTACTTACACAAGGGAGAAAACTAATTTCCCCAAATATTTTATTGATGAAGTTCAAAATATAACAATGGCAATTGAGTTTTGTTGTTTTTTTTTAAACAGAAGTCTTCCAATGAGAAGGATGGGAACTTTTTTATGGGGGGCAGATAACATTTTGCTTAATTAGCGCTCAAAGTTAGGGTTCTCGATCATCAAATCGATTGGAAATGTTCATCTATAAAAACCATCCTTAGCTCGAAGGCCATTCAAAAACAGGTGATTATGAGTATATGTTATACAACAATAAATACATTTTTAAAAAGAAAAAAAAAAAACAGGTGACAGGTGGCAGGCTACGTTTTGGCTGTAGGGCAACAGTTTGCCATCCCTGGACTAGGTGACGCAGGAGTAGGCGCCTTTGCAGGTTAAAGTCCTTGAGTTCTAAAGCCTGTTGAGGGAGGCCTCTCGGAGTGCCACCGTCAGGCTTTTCTCTGCTGGTGAAAGGGCTCAGGAGCTCGGGGCTGCTTCTGGACTGTGGTAGTCTCCACCAGAGACCGAAGGCTGCGGCTGTTACCTGCTGTGGGAAGGGGTGAAAGCTGCAGCTCTCACACAACCTCCCAGAGCCCTGGGGTGCTTCGCTTCAGCTGCGGTGGTCGGCCACCTCAGGCCCTAACTCCTACCCCTGGCCTTGGTTCTTAACTTCCACTTTGGTTTTCCCAGCAAGGGGGAGAACAGGGGAATAAGCCTCTCATTTGCCCACCCCTCTCCCAATAACACTCTTTCAGAAAGCTGTCTTAGAGAACCTTCCAGTCAGCTTTTGAAAGTAGAAACAAAGAATCAGAATTCTCTGACCTGAGGACCACACAGCCTCTGTCCCTCTAGAGTGATGGTGAGCCGGGAGGACTGGGGGGAGGGAAGCAGCACCAGCCAGTCTACAGGGAAGAGCTCTCACCTCTAGTCCTGACTGGGCTGGGTCAGGTAAATTCTCTGGGCCTCCTCCTCATCACTTACAAATTGAGAATTATTTATTTGCCTTACAGACCTTGTTTTGCTACTGGAACTTCAAATTAGCCACGAAAATGACTGAATATGTAATAAAATGAAAATGGAATGCAAACACCATAAAGAAAAGTAGCAGAGAGAATAAGCTTTGAAATTAAGGGAGAAGCACAGAAAACTTCAACCACTTTAAATTTCTCCACAGCAAAAACATTAATGTATCTTTTTAAAACTCTTAAACTATCATTGAAAAGATAAAAATAATAAAAGCGTGTTGGCAAAGCCATAATGAAATAAGTACATGCTGGAGGCACTAAAACAGTTCACTATTTTTAGTTTCAACCATTAAACAAGTCATGCATGACCTCTGACCTGGTATTCCACCTTTGGGAATACACCCAACAGAAAGAATGCAACGAGAGGAAATTAAACAGATACGTTTACAGAAACACTATTAGTTTTAGCAGTGAAAAACAATAAGGGAAAGTAAAGTAAATTGGAAATATCTATGTAGTAGAATATTATGAAGTTAATAAAAGTATTATGGACTGTACCTATTTTGAAAACAAAAAGGTCAGTATTCTTTAAAAATGTCAATGTCGTAAAAGTCAAAGAGGGAGCGGATATGTCTCAAGCTGTTGAGTGTCCACCTCCCATATGGGAGGTCCTGGTTCCCGGTGCCTCCTGAAAAAGAACAAAAACAAACAACAAGCAACACAAACGAAAAATCCAACTCCGGGAAACCAATGTAGCTCGGTGGTTGGGTGCTGGCTTCCCACATATGAGGTCCTGGGTTCAATCCCTGGACCCCGGTACCTCAAAAAAAAAAAAAAAAAAA
>JAQZBX010057480.1:0-17953 GCA_029593785.1 Cabassous unicinctus
GTGGGGGGTGGGGAGAGGAAAGCCATGTTTTATGAGGAATAGTTGAAGAAATTGAGGATATATTTAACCTAGAGAAGAAAGAAATTAAAGGTGAAGGATATCTGTTATTAAATATTTCTAGAGTCCTTCATGGGGAAGGGTGATTATCTCACTTGGACTATCCATCCTGTTTCAGCTAGGCTATTAGAAATGTGACAATGCTTTCTTCTGGGAATGGATAGATTTGATGATCAGACACTAGAAGAACATGGTACTGCAAGACATAGGCCATTTAATTCAAAGAGATAAGTTTTATATGTAACAGAACAGGAAGGAAATAATATCTTGAGATGTTTTACAGTCTTAATATCTTGCTGTATGTCCTGAGGAATTCTGCATGATTATTACTTTGGAATATTTCTACTGGAGTGTAAAGGAAACCCATTGCTCAGTGTCTTAAAAGAAAAATTCTACCTGTATATCATCATATCTCATGTGAAAAAGAGATGGACAGGCATCTCCTGGGTAGAGAAGCAGTGATGGGATCATGTCAAAGAGCCAAACTCTGTATGAGCTTTTTTCTGCCCATTCCTCTTAAGAAAGAGGCTGCTCTTCTGCTCATATGTGTAAAAGTTTAAGGAAAGGGATCTTTCCACCAAAGACTGAAAAACAAATGGGAATTATATATGATGTCTGTTACTTATAGTTCAGAACCTTTCACTCATATTTATAAAAATAACCTATTATTTAATTTTTGGCCTGGCAAAGAGAAGGGAGACTTTCCCTGGGCTTTGTCTAAAAATTCCTAAGAAAACTTCTTTTAGGACCAACATGTCAATGTTGCAGAGTGACAGATTTTGGCTTCCTATAAAAACAACTTTATCATCATCAAGGATGGAGTTGCCTCTAGAGCAGAGGTTCTCAACTTTGGCTGCTTTTGGAATCACCTAGGAAGTGTTAAAAAAAAAAAATGGGGGTGGGTGGGGGGAGGCTGATTTCTGAGTACCACCTCAAGAGATACTGATTTGGCTGATCTGGGCTATAGCCTCAGCATGGAGATTTTTAGAAGTTTCCAAGGAAATTCCAATGTGCAGCTAAGGTTGAGAACCTCTTTTCTAGAGAGATTTTACTCCTCCTCTCCATGCTGGGGATAGGTGAGGGTAGAATAGGGTGTTGGGGGTTGGTTTCTGGTACAGACTGGATGACCACTTGGTAAAAATGTTGTTGAGATAAGTTAAACATTCGATAGTTGATTGCAGCTTTTTATATCTTTCCCAACCTTGAGAGTCTGTGATTTTATGTCTGTTCACCATAATGCACTTACATGGAATCAAAGAAATATATACAAGGACACAAATTTCACTGAGCTAAATAAATCAGGATGATTTTGCTGGTATAGCTGTATTCCTAGTTGCTGCCTCTTTGGGTGGGTGAACTATTCTTTTATTCTGACTGCTTTTCAGTACACAACACAGTTTTATTAGATTACATTATGCACAATATCATTGAGTCAAAGTGATGTTATTAGCCTGCTAGAAGAAGCTTCTTAACCAGCTGTGAGGGCTTGTTAATATACATCATGATGTAAATAGTGCATATGAATGTGTGTGAGTAGGTAGTAGGGGACAGAAATTTAAAGCAAATTAAATATGTGAGAAAGACACATATATACATGGGAAGTAAATGCCCATTGCTACTAGTCTCAGTTGTTTTTCATTATTTTCAAGATCAAGCCAGCAAGTTTTTACAGCTCCTACCCACAAATGCCCTTACCAATTGATTGACTCTTATAGCTAGAAACTCCCCTAGTACCTAGGAAGCAAGCCTACTTATTTATTGATAAAAAAACCAAATGCAGAAGTGAAAAGAAAACTGGGATTCTGTTTATTTTTATCTGAAAATCAAAACACCATGTAAACACGAAAGCAATTAATTTGTATTTATCCATTATTTTTTTAGAAGTCTAAATTATTTTTAAAAAATATTATAAATATAAAAATATTGTGCTGTGGAAATTGTTAGTTATTTTTATTAAATATAAACGAAGCTTTATTATAGCCCTGCTAGGAAGGAATTTGTCTAATTCTTCCTTCCCACTTCATAAAGCATGTTCCCTGGTGTAACAAAAGAAATAAAATCTTAGCTTAGTGAGTCCTTCACCATTCCTATTGTAGGATGAAAAACAACTTAAGCTCATTTAAAACCATATAGGACTTTTCCCATAGATATTTTGTCCTATCGTTTGACTATAGCTTGGAGAATTAGGGTAAATGATCAAAATTTTGCAGGCAGAAAATGTAAGAAGTTCCTAGGAATTCTTAGTTGTCTTAAACTCCACTGATAAAGAGAAAG
Source organism: Cabassous unicinctus (assembly GCA_029593785.1). NCBI lineage: Eukaryota > Metazoa > Chordata > Mammalia > Cingulata > Chlamyphoridae > Cabassous > Cabassous unicinctus. The sequence continues at coordinate 2,332 of JAQZBX010057480.1, forward strand.
ACACAATGAAGTTTGATAGAGGTTGGAAAGTATGGTTAAATGGCAGAAGGTGGGCACAGATGGGAGGTAGGGACTGTTAGTAGGATAAGAAGATAACATTTCTAAAGCCACCACTTAGTTCTATATATTATACAATGTGTCAATCTACTTTCTTTAGCTCCAATCTACAAATATTACCCTTTTTAGTGTCCTAATCTATGAGATGCAGAGAGTAAATGTGCTAATTTTCTTCTGTGTCCAACAATATCTAAAATGAAGCATGGAAGGTAGAATTGACAGAACACAGGAGTTAGTCATGTTACCAGGTGAGGGAGAAGAAAGGGTCAAAGATAACTAGGTTTTTGGTATGAGCAACCTAGTTCATTAAAATACCACTCACTGAAACTGAGAATGGTTCAGTTTTGGACATGTTTTTTGAGATTTCTATAAAACATCCAAATGGAGATATTCAGTGGTTACATGGATCTGGAGCTCAGAAAAGAGATCTGGTCTAGAAATATCTATTTGTTAATCATTAGTGTATAGATTGTATTTAACGCCATGGAACTAGGTAGATCCTACCATCTAGGAATTAGAATACAAAGTGAGAAGAAAGAGGACCTAGAATAAAGTCTTGAGGTAGTCCAACTCCTCTTGTGGAGAGGAAGAACATAAAAGTGTGGCCGGAGAAGCAGTACAACTAGGAGAGTGAGCCATAGAAGCCAAGAAAAGGGTATATTTGAAAAAGAGGGAAATTCAACTGTGTTGGATGCCTTTGAGAAATTAAATATGAAGACTGAAAAGTGTCCATTGCATTTAGCAACCCGTTGGACATTGAAAACCTTAGCAAGAGCAGTTTCAGTGTAATGGTGAGAATAGTAACCAGACTGGTGTGCACTGGATGACTAGATGTTGAAAGGGAAATGAGGAAGTTTAAACAACTTGGAGACACTTAACTGTAAAGGGGAGTAGAGAGATAGGGTAGTAACTAGTAGGAGATACGGGAGTCAAGGTAGGCTTTTTTGTTTTGTTTTGTTTTTAAGATGGGTGATATTATAGCATGTTTAAATGCTGAGGGAAGGGATCAAAAAGGAAACGTTTGAAGATGCAGGAGACAGAAGGGGTTAACTAATGGGATGAGTGTCCTGAGAAACCTGGAGGGATAGGATCCAAAGCCCATGGCCTAGGACTGGAGGCGAGATCCCTCTTCAATTGTCAAAGGGGTGGGGTGGGAGTGGGTGATGAGGGAAGGCAGGTAAGGTGCTGATGCAATTATTGTCTTGAAGGTTTGATGATAGGAGTTGAGGGGCTTCCTACTGAATAGCTCCCATTTTCTCTTATATAAGGCAAAGTTATCTGCTGGGGTTGCAGCAACAGAGGAAAAATTGAAGGACTGGAAAAAGTAGAAAGGTTATAAAATAGTTGTTGCAGACTATGACTTTATTTCATTGGTTATCTTAATTACTTAAGAATCTTGAATACCTCTCTTTCCCAAAATATTATAAAATCTGTCATTTGTTCATATCCCCCCAGCCCCTCCCTTTTCTCTTTTCCCTTTTCGATCCTTTCCTCTTTTCCTTTACTAGCAAACTTCTTGAAATAGTAATTTATAACTACCAACTATTGATCATATTGTTCCTTAAATCTTTATGGGTTGGGAGAAGGAAGATGATTCAGGGAAAGAAGTGAAAAAGACTTGAGAGAAGTAGGAGGAAAATCAGAATAGAGTTGTGTTGAGGAAACTAAGGATAGAAAAAGATTTAAGAAGCACTAAAGCCAACCTTCTCAATTCACTCCCCTCCACTTAGTCCTGGAATAATGTTATTCCTTCAGTACAATCACATTACTCTCATAACAGTGTTTTATAATTAGCTTTGTGTATGACTGTCACTCCCTTCCATACTCAAATATTATTACCTTTTCAAGTCAATATTACTATTTGTGGCAGTTTAAGATTATTGATGAATCCAAAAAAAGAGAAAGATTATGTTTGTAAACTAATCTGTTCCTCTGGGTGTGATACCTTTTGATTGTATTAAATTCAGTGAGGGGCTTCTGATTAAGATTACTTGATAATGGAAGCAGATGAGGCTCAATCGATTGGGCTCCCATCTACCATATTGGAGATCCAGGGTTTGATTCCCGAGGCCTCCTGGTGAAGGCAAGCTGGGCTAACATCAGTAAGGCATAACTCAGGTTGAGTCCCTGCCCCCTTAGTGGGCTTATATAAATGGACACTCACTCAAGGAGACACACAGGAAGAGAAAGAACTCTGTCATTTTTTATCCTGGGGCCCCAGGGAGAGATGAGCCATTTGCCTGATAATTTGCAGCTGACCTTGTGGGAGACCAGAGCAGCTGAGCAGCTGAGAAGGCCCAGAAAGAAATGAGCTCTATGCCAGAGACTGATATAGGAAGCCCTGAGAAACAAAGCCCTATGCCAGCCTACAGCTGAGATCAAGAAGGAGCTGGGCCCACAGAGCCTTAGGAGGAAGAGGAAGCCCAGGAAGGAAGGACCAGGCAGAGATCAGCAACCATCTTGCTTCAACATGGGGCAACTTACTTTGGTGAGAAAGCAGCCTTGAGTTGGACTCTTTAGGGCCTGGTAACTGTAAGCTTTTACCTCAAATAATAGCCTTTATAAAAGCCAACAGTTTTCTGGGACTTTGCATCAGCACCCCTTTGGCAGACTAATACACTATCTTATTCTTTTTCTTTTGTCCCCTATAACATCTAGCGTTGTTCTTAGCAAAAAATAGGCACTCAATATATATTTTTTTGTTTTATTTTTAGGAGGTACCAGGGATTGAACCTGGGACCTTGTACATAGGAAGGAGGAGCTCAACCATTTGCGCTACATCTGCTCCCCAATCAAATGAAGAATTTTCTCTAATTTGTGACCTAATCAAGTCTTCAAATTCAGGCCTGAAATTATAGCATGAAGCATGAATATCATAAATTAGTATTCATGTATTCACAAATATTTATTGAATATCTACTATGTGTCCAGTAGTATTGCAAGTGCTGAGAATAAAACCATAAAACAGATGAAAGCTGATTTTTGCAAGCCATTTTACAAATCCTAAAACTGACCTTTATAGCTATTTTTTTGTGTTTTTCCTTTTTCTTATCATGTACTATCAAAAGACTGACGCTTCCATTAAGCCTGGTATGCAAAAGGGGAATAAGGGTCCTCTCTCATCCTCTCCTTTTTTGCTCCCCACACCCTGTGGAACACATGCTTTTGTAGCTACTACCCTTGAATCCTTCAACCTTCTTTCTTTCTTGGACTGTAGAAAACTGTAAGAACTGATGAATTATAATATTGTGACCATATTTTTAAATTAAAAAATCAAGGCATATATTCTTTAAAAGTGTTTTTTTTTTCTTATTTGTGAACTTATTTACATACAAAGTCTTACAGTGGTATAAAATTTAAGTCACATTTAATTAGACATGTAATGCATAACCTTCATTAAAAAGAATACAATTACATGAAGTGAAATTAAAAATTCATCCAAGATACATATTAGTTAATAAAATATTTGCATTGTCATTTTCATCTTCTGAAATGATGGCATTTTGTTCCCCTCATAATTGTTTGAAGAACTCAGCTTGCTTAATAATTGTTTATTCTTTCCAGTTTTTTCCCCAGCATTTCTTGGAAAGTCTGTGAGTATTCATGTGGATTACAATTCCATTGGTTGCCAATGGTTATTCCAATCTCCAAAAATTATTAATGAGAAAAAAAATCAAGGACAAGCAAGCAAGCAAACAACAAAAACTCTCCTCAGTCCTGGATTTTGCAAGAAAGAGAGAGTTAACATGTTTTCTTTCATTTTGAAAGAATTATTTTTCCATGTTGAAAATCTTTAAACATATTAAACCATCTTTAATCTATAGCTATATTTTTCTTTGTCCCACTCTCTAGCAAGTTCTTGTTAAGAAATGATTTAAGTTAGGATATGATTTAAGGACTTCCAGGAAGATGGCAGATTAGAAAGACACAGGACTCTCTCTTCTCACAGAAAAATAGCTAGAGGACAGGCAGAAATGGCTTGGGGAAAAAAAGTTCTAGAGTGTAGGACACCAGGGGAAGTCTAGACAGCATCCAGAAAAGAGAGAGGAACAGGAAAGAAACCTCGATGTTGAGACTGCAGACTGTACACTGCAGCTGCAGCTGCTGGTGCCCCCTAGCAGCAGAAAATTTTTAATTCTTCTGCCTTCAGCCTTTGGCTACAGACAAAGGGGGCCTCAGGGATCCACATCCCCAGGAAACAGGAGAGAGAGAGAGACATAGCCTAAGGCTGATTCAGCTTTGGACACACAAATTTGGTCTGCTGTGTCCCAAGAGTCCTTCTAGGCCAGGTGGGGCTGCACCATTGTTTGTCCTGGGAGCTGGCACAGGACTAAAGAGATCCAACCCTCTCAAATGCCCTCCCTATTAACCAGGAATGATTGGTGAGGACAAAGAGGGGAGTGGAATTATTTCCTACCCAGGAAAAGAGAAGGGGTTGCCAGCAAAGGTTGGAGAACTGTCTCTGAGAAAGTTTGATTTGCAAGATTCTTAGCCTCCAGGCAGGAATCTTGGTCACATTGATCCAGTCCATGTTGCAGCAAACACACTTGCACCAGGCTCTGAACTGAGGGGCCTGCTGAAGAATGCCATCTTCTGGCCACTCAAGGAGGTGCATGTGAGGGAATTAAAAGTAAATAAGAGAGACTTTTTCAGACCTTTGCAGCCTCCCTCCCCAAGGCCCTCAGAAGTGGGTCTGCAACCCATTATTGAGTCCAGGGTCCAGATTTGAGCAATGAACAGGGACAATCCTAAAGACCTACAACAGGTTGAACCAAGAATCAAAGAACAGCAATAAAACAGTCTCCTGCCACTAAATCCCTATAAAGAGAAAAATTGGGCAACAGAGTAAACTCACCATCATAATCAGATGCCTAGACATCAGCAAAAAATTACTAAGAAAATGGAAAAAATGGCCCAAGCAAAGGAATATATCAAAGACCCAGATGAGACACAGGATTTGAGACAACTAATGAAAGACATTCATACAAATTTCCAAAATCAAATTAATGAGTTGAAAGACAATATGGCTAAGGAGATAAAGGACATCAAGAAAACACACAAAGCACAAAGAAGAATTAAAAAACCTGAAGAGAAAAATAACAGTTTATGGGAATGAAAGACACAATAGGTGAGGTTAAAAAATACATTAGAGGCATACAACAGGAGACTCAAAATGATAGAAGAAAGAATAAGTGATGCAGAAGACAGAACAGCTAAAATAGAGGAGAGAAAAGAACACAGAGAGAAAAGAATGGAAAAAATTGAGCAGGGGCTCAGAGAGTGAATGATAACATGAAATTCAACAACATATGTGTCATGGGAGTTCCAGAGGGAGAAAAGAAAAGGGGCAGAAAGAGTATTTGAGGAAATAATGGATGAAAATTTCCCAACATTCATGAAAGAAATGAACTACATGTCCAAGAAGTACAGCATACTCCAATCAGAATAAATCTGAATAGACCTACGCCAAGACACATACTACTCAGAATGTCAAATGTCAAAGATAAAGAGAAAATTCTGAGAGAAGTAAGGGAGGAAAAAAACATCACATACAAGGGACACCCAGTAAAACTCAGTGTGGATTTCTCATCAGAAACCATGGAGGTAAGAAGACAGTGGTGTGACACAATTAGGATAATGAAAGAGAAAAATTGCCAGCTGAGAATCCTTTATCTGGCAAAATTGTCCTTCAAATATGAAGGTGAGTGTGGCAGTTTGATATTATTTATGAATTCCAAAAAGAAATATTGATTATGTTTGTAAACTGGTCTGTTCCTCTGGGCATGATACCCTTTGATTGATTTAAATTCAAAAGCTTTACATTTACTTGATTAAATAAAGATTAGGGCTTTGATTTGACCACATCATTAGAGTATGCAGGGTTGAGTCCCCGCCCTCTTGGTGGGCTATATAAACAGATGCTAACACAGAAGAAATACATGGAAGTAAGAGAACTCCATAGACACGGAAGAGGATCCTGTGTTCCCAGGAAGAGAGATGAGCCATTCACCTGATAGTACACAGCTGACCTTGTGAAGAGAACAGAGCAGCTGAGCCTGGAAAGAAACAAGCCCTCCAGCCTATAGCTGAAATCAGAAGGAGCTGGGACCACGGAGCCTAAGAGGAAAGAGGAAGGCTAACCCTAGCAGATATCAGCACTGTCTTGCTTCAACACGTGGCAACAGACTTTGGGTAAGGAAGTAACCTTGAGTTTGACTCTTTAGGGCCTTGTAACTGTAAGCTTTTACCCCAAATAAATACCCTTTATAAAAGCCAACAGAGTTCTGGTACTTTGCATCAGCACCCCTTTGGCTGACTAATACAGTGAGTTTAAAATATTTACAAGCAAACAGAAACTAGGAGAGTTCGTATTTTAAAAAATCCACCTTTCCAGGAAATATTAAAGGGAGCCCAAAAGAAAATGACAAGAGAGAGGGGCTTGTAGGAGAGTGTAGAAGGCAAGAATAGCAGAAAAGATAACCAAAAGAGTAAAAAGATAGATGAAAAAAAGATATGACATATGAAAACCAAAGAATAAAATGGTAGAAATAAATAATACATTTACAGTAATACCATTGAATGTGAATGGATTGAAATCCCCAATCAAAATATATAGTCTGACAGAATGGATTAAAAAAAACTTGAGCCATACATATGATATCTCCAAGAGACTCACTTTAGACCCAGGGATACAAACTGACCCAAAAGTGAAAGGTTGGGGAAAAAATACTCCATGCAAACAGTAACCAAAAAAGAGCAGGGGTAGTTATACTAATATCAGACAAAACAGATTTTAAATGTAAAAAAGTTATAAGAGATACAGAAGACCATTATATATTAATAAAAGGGACAATCCACCAGGAAGAAATAACAGTCATAAATGCCTATGCACCTAACCAGGGCACCCAAAATCAATGAGGCAAACTCTGGCAACACTGAAGGGAGAAATGACATCTCTACAATAACAGTTGGCAACTTCAACACACCACTCACATCATTAGATAGAACAACTAGTAGAAGATCAACAAGGAAACGGAGAACTTGAACAATATGATAAAAAAGCGAGACCTAATAGACATACACAGAATGCTGCATCCCAAATCAGTGGGTTATACATTCTTCTCAAGTGCTCATGGATCTTTCTCCAGGATAGACCACATGTTAAGTCACAAGGCATGTCTCAATAATATAAAAAGATTGAAATTATACAAACACCTTCTTAGATCATCATGGAATGAAACTGGAAATCAATAATAGATGGGAAAGGGGGGAAATTCACAAATGTGTGGAGGCTGAACAACACATTCAATGGGTCAAAGAAGAATTGTAAGTGAAATTAGTAAATATATGGAGATGAATGAAAACGAGAACACAATTTATCAAAACCTATGGGATACAGTGAAGTCAGTGCTGAAGGAGAAATTTATAGCCTATATTAAAAAAGAAGAAAGAGCTAAAATCAAATATCTAACTGAACAACTGTAGAAACTAGAAAAAGAATGGCAAATCATTCCCAAAGCAAACAGAAGGATCAAAATAATAAAGATTAGAAGAGAAATAAATGAAATTGAGAACAACAATGACAACAACAACAACAAAACAATACAGAAAATCAACAAAACCCAAAGCTGTTTTTTTTAGAAGATCAATAAAATTGAGAAACCCTTAGCCAGACTAACAAAATGAAAAGGAGAGAAGATACAAATAAATAAAATCAGGACAGAAAGGGGCAAAGTTATGACTGACCCCAAAGAAATAAAAAGGTTCATAAGAGGATATTATGAGAAACTGTATGCCAACAAACTAGACAGCCTAGAAGAAATGAACAAATTCCTAGAAATGCACAAAGAACCTACTCTGATGCTACAAGAAATACAAGAACTTAACAAACCAATCACATTTAAAGAGATTGAATCAGTCATCAAAAGTATCCCAAAAAAAGTGAGCAGTCTCTGAGAACCATTGTCTGAAAGATAGGTTAACAAGAGAGAGAAAGAGAAGAGAAGGTTGTGAGCCATCACCCATATGGACATAATCCAACTGGCAATACGACTGTAAAAAGACCTTGAATAAAAGGGGGAAAGGTTAAGACAAATGAGTTTATATGGCTAAGAGACCTCAAAGAGAGTCGGGAGGTCATCCCAGAGGTAATGCTTATGGCACACCTCAGTAGGATCTCATAGAACACAAAAGTGGATATCACCCCACACAGAGGGGCTCCTGAAGGCTCTGGAGACACCCAGGTCCTATATAAAGGGGGATAGCTCCAGAGATTGATGCCTTATCAGTGGGCTATACTTTGGAATCTGTGCTCCTGACAGTGACAGAGTTGGACTCAAATAAGTCCTCCCTGCACATGGTCCATCAGTCCCTTCTATTCAAACCTATATGTGGTGCTGGAGTTTGTACTTCCAGAGACTGGAGCCTTTGGCCTGCCCATGTGCCAGCTGTGCCTGGAATCTCGGTGGAGCTGCAACTCCTACTCTACAGCTCAATGGACTCACCCAAGTCACCTGGCGAGGAGATGATGATGGACAACGGCCATCCCAGGGAATGGAAAGAGTCTGCAGCTGCAGGAAGGATAATCCCATCCTTCTTATCCATGGGATATAAGCTCCCTCTCACTTGGAGGTGGAGTGGACATCACCATCCCAGACTCCTCAGGATTGGGGGAAAAGCTATGGACTAGAGTGGACTTACTGGTATTCTGTTGTAGACATATTGTAATTCAAGCAATGGAAGAAATTACAACATTGAGGTGGAGCCAGGGGCCACTGGATGCTTTCGGAGCAGGGAGAGGGAAAAGCAGTTGTAATACAGGGGCTTTTTTGGGATTTGGGAATTATCCTGAGTGACATTACAATGACAGATATAGGCCATTTTACATCAGCATATAACATGCAGAGCTGTGTGGGAGAGAGTGTGAACTACAATGTGAACTATGGTCCATGCTTAGTGGCAAAGCCCCAGGATGTGTATATGCATTGCAGGTGATGTGCCACACTAATGAAAGATGTTTATGTGGGAGGTTATGGGAGGTGTGGGAGGTGGGGAACATGGGAATTCCTGTAATTTTTGTGTAACATTTATGTAATCTAAGCATCTTTTAAAATATAAAAAAATTAATTAAAAAAAAATGTCTCCCAACAAAGAAAACTCCAGGGGCAGATGGCTTCACAGGTGAGTTCTACCAAGCATTTTGAGAAAAATTAACACTAATCCTGTTTAAACTCTTCCTAAATTTTGAAGACAAGGGGAAATTACCCAATACATTTTTGGAAGCCAACATCACCCTTATAACAAAGCCAGATAAAAATGCTACAAGAAAAGAAAATTGCAGACCAATCTCTAATGAACATAGATGCAAAAATTCTCAACATAATCCTTGCAAATAGAATCCAACAGTATATCAAAAGAATTATACACCACAACCAAGTGGGACTTATTCCTGGTATGCAAGGATGGTTCAACATAAGAAAATCAATTAATGTAATACCACATTCACAAATTGAAGGGAAAACCCCCACATGATCATCTCAATTGATACAGAAAAGGCATTTGAGAAAATCCAGCATCGTTTCTTGATAAAAACACTTTTACAGATAGGAATAGAAGGAAAATTCTTCAATATGATAAAGGGCATATATGAAAAACCAACAGCCAACATCATAATCAATGGGAAAAGGTTGAAATCTTTCCCTCGAAGATCAGGAACAAAGATGCCCAGTGTCATCACTGTTATTCAGCATTGTGCTTGAAGTTCTAGCTAGACAATTAGAGAAGAGAAAAAAATAAAAAGGCACCCAAATAGGAAAAAAAGAAGTAAAACTCTCACTATTCACAGATGAAGTGATCTTATATTTAGAAAATCTGAAATTTCTATGACAAAGCTATTTGAACAAATAAATGAGTACAGCAAAGTGGCAGGATACAAGAGCAACACGCAAAAATCAATACTCCTTCTGTACACTAGTATTGAACAATCTGAAATCGGGGCGGGGGGATGGGAATCCATTTACAATAGCAACAAAAAAGACTCAAATACCTAGGAATAAATTTAATGAAAGAGGACAGGACCTATATGCAGAAAACTACAAAGCAATGCTAAAAGAAATCAATGAAGACCTAAACAAATGGAAAGACATTCTATATTCATGGATTGGAAAACTAAATATCATGAAGATGTCAATCCTACCCAAACTGATTTATAGATTCAAGGCAATACCAAAGTTCCAACAGCCTACTTTTCAGAAATAGAAAAGACAATTATCAAATATTTGGAAAGGAAAGTGCACCCAAATAGCCAAAAGCATTCTAAAAAAGAAGTGCAATATGGGAGGAATTTCACTGCCTGATCTTGAAACATATTACAGATCTACAGTGGTCAAAACAGCATGATATAGGCATAAAGATAGATACATCCATCAGTGGAATAGAATCAAGAGTCCAGAAATAAACTCTCACTTCTACAGCCAACCGGTTTTTGACAAACCTACCAAGTTCATGTTAACGGGACAAAACAGTCTCTTCAACAACTGGTGCTGGGAGAACTGGATATCCATAACCGAAAGAAAGATGACCCATATCTCACTCCCTATATAAAAATCAACTCAAAATGGACCAAATACCTAAATATAAAAGCCAGGACCATAAAACTACTAGAGGAAAATGTGAGAAGCATCTTAAAGATCTTGTGGTAGGTGGTGGTTTCTTGGACCTTACACCCAAAGCATAAGCAACAAATGAAAAAATAGATAAATGAGACCTCCTCAAAATTAAACACTTTTGCACCTCACAGGACTTTGTCAAAAGGGTGAAAAGGCAGCCAACTTAATGGGAGAAAATATTTGGAAATCACATATCTGACAAAGGTCTAATATCCATTATATATAAATAGATTCTACAAATCAACAATAAAAAGACAAACGACCTGATTAAAAAATGGACAAAAGACTTGAATAGACATTTGTCCAAAGAAGAAATACAAATGATGAAAAACCACATGAAAAAATGTTCAACATCTTTCGCATTTAGGGAAATGCAAATCAAAACCACAATGAGATATCATTTCACACCTATAAGAAGGGCCACTATTAAAAAGACAGAGGACTACAAGTGTTGGAGAGGATATGGAGAGATAGGAACACTTATTCACTGTTGGTGGGAATGTAGAATGGTACAGCCACTGTGGAGGACTGTTTGGCAGTCCCTAAAGAAATTGAATATAGATTTGCCATGTGACTCGGCAGTACCACTACTAGGTATATACCCAGAAGATCTGAGAGCAGTGACACGAACAGACATCTGCACACCCATGTTCATAGCGGCATTATTCATGATTGCCAAAAGATGGAAACAACCCAGGTGTCCATTAACCAATGAATGGATAAACAAACTATGTATACACATGATGGAATATTATCCAGCTGTATGAAGAAATGAAGTCGTAAAACATGTCACAACATGGATTAACCTGGAGGATATTATATTGAGTGAAGCAAGCCAGACAAAAAAGGACAAATATTTTATTATTTTGCTATTATGAACTGCATATAATGAGCAAACTCTAGGAGTTAATAGCTAGAATATAAGTAACCAGAAAGTAGAATGAGGTTAGAGAATGGAAAGTGAGGGTTAACTTGTGCAGAGTTGGTAAAAAAGGATGCATGTTAATTTTTGGAATGAATAGAAAAGGTGAAAGCCCAACATAATGTTTGTAACTAGTAGTGCTATTCTATGGGTATGACAGTGGTTGAAAAGTCTAAGGTCACCTATATTACTAAAAGGAAAGCTAAATAATGTAACATGGGATTGTATAGCATAGTAAAACCTCATGTGAAATATAAAAATGGGTAAAATTGCATGTATAAGACCATTTTTCATTGAAACTGAACAAATATAGGTTAATGTACAAGATGTTAATATCAGACCAAAAAAACAAACCATTATGCTAAGTGAAAGAAACCAGAGACAAAGTATTACATATTGTATGATTCAATTTATATAATATATAAATATAAATCAATTTATAAAGATGAAATTAGATTAGTGGTTATGTAGGGCTGGGAAAGGATAGAGGGATTGAGAGGTGACTGCCAAAGGTTGTGGAGGTTTTCTTTTGGGAGTAATGAAATTTTCTAAATTTTTTTGTGGTGATAAATGCACAACATTGTGATTATACTAAAATCCATTGGTTATACACTTTGGATAGATTGGATGGTATATAAATATATCTCAATAAAATTGCTTTTAAACAAACAAACAAACAAACATGCAAGAAAAGCCAGAAACAGCAGCTATGTACAGCAAGGGAAACATAGAGAGATTGAGAGGTGATGAATTTTTTGTTTGTTTATTATTATTATTATTGAAATAATGAAAATGCCCTAATAATGATTGACATGATGAATGCACAACTATGTGATTATGCCAAATACCATTGATTGCACATTTTGGTTGGATTGTGGGCTTTACTAATATGTATCAATAAAATTGATTTGTTAAAAAAAGATATAATTTAAGGATGATTTAAGGTTGGTAAAATTACCTTCCTTTTATAGATATTAAATTGAGGCACAGAGAGGTAGAATAACTTGCCTAAGCTCACACACCAAGTAAGTGACAAACTCTAGGTCTGTCTGAAACCAAAATCTTTGCTCTCAAAATTACACTATTGTGTATCTCCTACTTCCCTATAGATTTTGCCACCATGGAAAACAGTGGTATTGTTAAGGAACTGGAATCTGAAGAATTTTGATGGTTTAAGGGAACAATGATACAGGATATTTTAAATAGGAATTGTTTCAGAAAATTCAAGATATTTGGTTTCCATACTTAAAGCACATTAGACACAGACACACTTGAAAACTATTCAAAACAAAGCAATATTAGCATTAAATAAAGAAGGATTATAGTTAAAGACAATAGAGAGAGGGAATAATGAGGAAGGAATGAAGCACAGAATAAAATTTGTTTTTCTCACTGAGGAGACCTAGAGGGAGAAAAACCCATAAATCACTCTGGCTGTTACTGAAAAAATACGTGTTAAGTTCCTCAGCTTGGCAAAGGTTAAGAAGAATAACAATGTTTTGTCAGCTCCAGCTAGCTAAGGCACAGATTGGAACAGAAAGCTTATCCTGAATGGCCAGAGAGGACCCACTAAAAGTGTTTTCTGGTCTTAGAGTCTGCATTTGGGCAGCCAAGAAGTCACTCATCCTTCTCCTACCCTCAAGGCTCTGTTTTGGAATTTTTATTTATGGTAAAGCAAAGTCATACCGGCATCCTGGCTTATTCTCTAAAACGCCAGTATGCCAGTTTTAGCAGAGCTAATAGTTAATATGGACATTTACAAAACTTTTAACATCTTAACCTTTTTGTTAGCCATTGTAAAAATTAATTTAGAGATGGCATTATTATATTTGTTATTGCCATAATGAAAACAAATGCATATCCCTATTTAAATTGGTGTAATATTCATGAGTCATGGTGAATCAAAGCTTCAGGAAACGAGAGACTGGGTCAGAAAGGGACTGCTTTCTCCTGTCTCTATATTCTAAACCTAAGAAAAGCGGTCAACTCTGCAGTTTTTATCATATAGATCGGGGCAGAAAATCTATGGTGGGTGGTCTGAATCTTGCTTTCAACTTCAGTTTGAGTAACAGATTTCAAGGGTTCACGTCTCTATTTAGTCTATAGTTGCAAAATCCAACCTAGTTTTAATAGCCATTAACATTAAAATTAATTTGATTTGGTTGTTACACTATAAAATTCTCCTGTAGGTCCATCTATATTTCATTCTCTACTCTTTTAGCTCTCCCTGACCTTATTTCTCATTTTTTCCAGTTAAATAACCATAACATACAACTAAATTATAAATTTTTATTTGCTGATGTAATTGAATGGAAATTTGGGAAACTGCTTTTTCAATATAGAGATCAAACATATGGATCATTGCTAAGTTTCTTTCAAATCCAAAAGTTGTAGGAAAACTTTTATATTTTCTCCCTCTTCTAAACTCAAATTACAAGCATGTTTTACCTTGTCACATTTTTCTGCTCTATTCATTTAATTTCAGCTACAGTCAACCCATAGATGCAAGGGATTTTTACATTAATAATAATGGAAAAGTAAATTTGACTTTAATGTCAATATTTTAAAATTATTTTGCTAAAGTAAATGGGTAATGAAAATAATAACAATGTTTTTGTATTGTGGTTTACATTCTACAAATCACTTTTACATACTTAATCTCACTTGTTCCTTGTATTAGCCTATATTTGTTCCTATCTAAAAGGGAAAACAGGCTTAGTGACTGAAAGAGCTTGGTTAGTACCACAGCTTATAAACCCAAGCCTGTCCAATACTAAATCTTTTTTTCTTTCCATTATATCAAAGTGTGATGGATGGATATGTGAAAATCTATTTTAAAAGATGCACAATTTTAATTACATGTTTAATATCAAATATTTGAGTTTTGCCCTGGAAGGCATGAGTTCTGTTTGCAATTCTGTCATTGAGTGTGTGCTGAGCCATAGTTTGTATGTTTTGGGTCTATCTTAATAACCCCTGCCTGTTTGTCTGAAACCCATGAAAGCTGTGACATTTAATTCACCCTGTGGTTTCTCCCTCTGAGGGCTTGGACTAGGATGAATAATAGTTGCTATTTTCTGCCATATGATAGAAAGCTGACAATTACTAACCAGTATACCTCCTGAAGGATATAAAATAGGGTCAGAAAAAAATTAGATGAAGATTTAGGAAGGAAAGATCATTTCTAATCCTCTTGAAAAATTTGCCAGAGAGAACACTGGTGGAACCTGTTTCTCAACTCTGTTCTCTTGATAAAATTCTAACTCCTAGACTGGTAAATAATAAAGGATGGTACTATATCATGATCAAGGAGTCAGAAGTGGATGATACATTATGTTGTTCAGTCCAAGACCCAGTACCTCACAGCAAGCAGACTGGAAATGTTCACATTTGATAATGTAAATAATTGCCAGTCTGGCCTTAGGGTAAGTTTTGCTTCATCTCCTCTCTCCACTCAAATTCTTCTTCCAGCCGTTCTGATATTCACTGAGACCATAGCTTCTCTGAGCAAATTAGTACTGCCTTGCTATGTATAATTAATTACTGAATAACTGATTTTCTCCTATTTTGATAGGGTCCTCCCCTGAGACTCTGTTAATATATTTCAAATTATATTGAGATTTCTCGTGAGGTTAAGAACCTCCAATCAGTTTGTCACTCTATAAGTTCTCTACTACTAATATACACTGCTCTCCAACTTCCAAATGTCTCTTTATTTCTATTATCCACACTCCTTATCAGGTATTTCCTTTTTTTTTTCTTTTTCTGTTCTGATTGTTGTATTGTAATGTATGTATTTTGTCATATGTTCCTTTTCATATATCAAATATCTATAGAATGGGATTTCTTTGGTTTCTCAAAAGAGCTTTGGGATCAAATTTATGTGAGTCCAAATTCCTGTTCCACATTGTGCAACCTAATAATACTGGGCACGTTACTTAATCTTTCTTTCTTTTTTCTTTTTTTTTTTTTTTTT